>JAQFXM010005630.1:0-14610 GCA_034693345.1 Entomobrya multifasciata | reverse complement strand
CTTGACCATTATACACTGTCGGTTCATATGTAAATTGCATAATGTTTGGTAAAATTTATATTATATTTTTTCAACATGAAGGTCCTAATAATATTTTTAATTCAAAGTGTATTTTTTCCAACAGGTCTTCCTTGGATTGCCTTATGCTTCCCCGCCCATAAAAAGCTATCGCTTTGCCCCAACTCAAACTCCTGCGCCATGGAATGATGTTCGGCCAGCTATTCATCCATCACCTGCCTGTCCACAGGTTATACATAAATTAATTTAAAAAACCATTATAAACTCCTTATAATTCTGACAATTTAATGACATCTGGCATTCTTTATTCTTAAGTAAGTAACGCCAATGCATAGACTTCACTGGGAAGTAGGATGCCTTAAGTAGTGCGCAACGAAATGACATCCTTCCTTATGAAATAGGCATGAAAATTAATTAACATGTTATGGGACTTAGGAGGATCCTGATCTTATAAAGTCGAAGAAATTGTCCTAGCTTGTGCAGTTACTACATTGGGTACTATTGGCTTAAGATCTTGAGTTGTTGGCGCTACTTTATAATATTTCAATGCCCATTTTTCTTTCTATACAGTCAGAAGTCAGAATAAAATAAGGAATGATAAATTGAAAATTCACGGCTACCATCATAACTTTCTACTATCGCATCATATATCTTACTACTAGTACATTTCTATATATTATATTCTAGGGAATTTTTGCTTCGTTATCATTTTTTATCCTTTCTCTGGTTTAAAAGTGAGTCTGACATGTACAAATTCGTTCAGGTTCAAGCATTTCTCTGGTTTGTAAGCAAAGCTGTATGCTTAGTACATGGCGACTCAACATTGTAAGTACGTTTCATGCTCATTTTGCCCGAAGAATTGAATTGTCATAAAATCTAACCGAGCGTTCATGCTTCTTTTGTCTTTTCTCCACTTATCTTCTTTTCTCTTTTCTTTTTGCTAATACAGATCCTTCCAGACATCCGGAATGAGTCTGCTGCTCTAAAGGAGATGCCAAAAGGGTACCTGGAATATTTACGACGGGTAGAACCCTACCTTAGAAATCAGTCGGAGGATTGTCTGTATTTGAATGTTTACTCAAGTATAGGTAACCAACAAAGCATTCATTTATTGTTAAATTATGACCTTATCATTAACATTACTATCCATATTTTCTTCGTGTGTCTCAAAACTTTTCCCATTGAGAACTGTTTCTTTTCACCTCCCTTACTCGTGCATTTATCATGTCTACTATACTCACATTTAGAATGTACATTTAAACATGTGTATATTAGCGTATCTACTTGAAAACCCATTAATAAACTGAAGAAAACACTTTTTGGTCCATTTATCCCTTGTTTACCAACAAAAAGCAATGATAGTAAATGCAGCAAAAACGAGAGATACTGTAGTGCCCGTTAATTTTACTTACAATACAAGATCAACGGCTAAAAACCAAAAAATCTTCTTGTTTCCTCTGGGCGTTGGCAGTACATTTCATTCTTGTTTATATTTATCATCTCAGTACTACGGACATTATCTACATAAAATACCAATACACACACAAGGTTAACTCTTTCTTTTCTCTCTTTACAAGTTTTATAATAACATAGAGAGCCCGTTATTTGGAAAGTGTTGTAGTTGAATGGATCTCCTCTTCTTTATTCTCTCCTTTTATGTTGCTGCTCTTTTACTGTTTTATATGCGTTTGTGTACCAACAAAAGATGCTTATCTTGGATTAAGGAAACATGGATATGTCAGCTTAAACTGTAGACTTTACAATGTGCCTGTTTAATACCCATTAGCTTCCCTTTCCCTTAGCTCATTTGCATGTTTAAATGTTTATATGTATAGAGGGCAGTAAGGCTATTATTATGTACTTCCGTTTTCCTATTAAATGTGTGCTATGTCAAGCATCGTCATACATTCTTATTAGCTTTATGGCATGATCGGTTACTGAGCAGGCTATTCCATCGGTAACTTTAGAATGTACACTTATTCGGTAAACTAAGCCTTCCTCGTAAGTAGCCTTTGTTCTATAAACCAACTACCAAAAATCTAATTCCCAAGATATTCACAACATCCCCGGTTTTCTGATGATCTTGTATACACTCGCTCCATTTTTTCTTCTTTTAGAGCCATCAGGCAAGTGCTTATATACACACCAACCAATTTTGTTCTCTATTTTTCAAAGCCCTAAGCCGGATCTTTTGTGTACACACACATAAAAGAGTACAAATACATAAGGTGCTTCCTTTCCTTGTGTGCTTCTTGTTTAAGATCAACAAGGTTCTGTTTCAATAAGTATCGAAAGAAGAAAACAACTACAATTTTCGATTATGAAAGTTGTACATAAAGTAAACATAAAGGTATCATAACGGCGAAAGTATTTTGCTTGGTATGTTTTTTCTACTACCCAAAAACACACATCTGCTAATAAAGGCTTTCTTTAGGTTATTATTATACACAAAGGCATCGCATCACACACACCGCAGGTTTATTATATGATATGCACCGCAAGGAATGCTTCTTTTGCTATATACATAAATACAATGACTTACTAAAACTGCGTAGTAAAGTATTAAAGTATGAAAATATGGGCTATTTTATACATTTCTACCTACCAAAATTATTTTATGAATGTATGAAGATGATGTTATGTAGATCACATCCACGTAATTTTCCACCATCTCCAACCGCCACCACATACCATAACGTTGTTGAGAAAGAAACCAACCGTTCCCCATTCTTGTGTATCTCCATATTGCCATTATAATACCAATGAGCTTCATTCTTGTCTTCCTGGGTTCATCCTTCCAAGTATGCAAAGTCAACTTTATGTAGCATTTTGCTTTTCAGCAGGAAGCATTGTGCAATATTTTACACAATAGCAGGATGTGTTAGGAAAGTAATATGGAAGCTGGTTTTCTATATATTTATATTTTTTGTGCCTCAATAACAGCATATGAACGAATAAGTAGTAATGCGATATTATATAGTTTGCATTAGGTTGCTTCAATATATGAGTATGAAGAGAATAAAAAAGAATTCTTAGAGTATCTCTCTCTCCAAAACTGCATCATCCACGGAAAAGAGTCCACTAAAAAGAAGGACGACGCAACTACCACAGAAAAAACTATTATAACAGTCGGAGTAGCGGTATTATATGTAGTACGAGCATTATAAATACAACTAGTGGAAGTGGTCGTCGTCTATTGTTCATTTTATGTGTTTATAGAAAAGAATGAGAGCATCCAAAAACCAACTTTCAAACAGAGTTTGTTCTGCTTTTGAAATTCGCATGACATAAAAAGTACTGTGTGTATTTTATGCAAAATCTTTCCCAGTGGAATGGAAAGAGACTTTCTCTCTCCCTTACTAGCTGCATACACACATCACTAGCTGCTTTCCTATTCCCTGTGTACATGATGTTCCAGAATTACATATACTATACGATTTGTGTGTGTGTGGTTATTGTGCATTCTGGTTCTTCTCTTTTCTGCTTACAGCAAAAAGTTTGTGGAATTCAGAAATGTGGATTAGTTGGTGATGATGGCGATGAAAATGATACTATAGCCGCTTCTTGCTGTTTTTTACATTTAACTGGAGTACAAGCAGAGAAAACTCACGTAAACGTGTCATAGTTAATTGGAATGCAAATGAAAAGTAGAGTATTATTATCATTATATGCTTGTAGCATACTTAAATTAGCAGATTTTCTCCAATTACAAAGTTTTATGTGAACAAAAATCCAATCTTAAGTGGATTCGTTTGCGATGAGATTTTCCAAAAAAAGAAGCTGTATGCAATGATTAAAGTTGTAACAGAGCTGTACATGAATATTACATGATAAAAAGTAACTATTTTAGAACATACAATGCACATGTATACATAAGTAAATGGTTACGCACTTTATACAAGGGTACTTTCATTATTTCAAGTATTTGTGTAGATTCTCTTTATTATCAAAAAGGAAAATTCAAACAAAGCTTTTACAAGCTTAAGACGATGGTAGTGAAAGTTTCCAATTATATAGTTTGACGTAATCATTTGTTTTTGCTTGTTTCCTTTTGTGTTTACTCAGAAGTATGTTTGGATTATTCATAAAGTGGATACATTTAATGAACATTACTATCAGACAAGTTCTCATGTATAAGCTGAGAATGCAAACTTTTACAATTGACTATTATTGAGATTCGTAGTATTGATTTCCTTGTTTTATTCAGATGTTGATGCTGCTTGCATAAATAGCAATGCACCTATTTTTCACCCTGTCCATGTTAGATAGGTTGGTCATATAGTGGTTTCATGGAATACAGGTTTTTTGCATGTTTTCAAAGGAAACAACACAACAAAGCATTACCCTTTTGCTTCTCTCCTCACACTTTGCAATGCAACACACCAACCACCATCAACTATGTCAACTATTGCTGTTACTGGTGAAAGTATGCAGAATAATTTGCTGTACTGTGAAGAAAACATACTACACACGTCGTCATGCATATTATACGACACTTCCGAGTGGGTCTCATATTCCCCAGAGTTCACTGTTTGACTTATGTATGAGTTCGCATCTTTGAATCTAAACTATCACTATTTACATCCGTGAATGATAAACGGAGCTTTACTACTTTTTTTCTTCGTTCCTTTCCCAACCTCACGGCTTTTCTCTCTACATCGTTATGTGCAGTTGAGAATCGTCCACGTACACACAGCGGCAGTTATTTCCCCCATGACATGTCAGTAGTACTGCATGTAGCATACAAAGCATGTAAAAAAGGCATATAGGATGACGATGATGACTATATAGACAAATCTTTATATATTTATTGGATAAATTGCCAAAAACAGGAGGCATGCGACGACAGGAAGCCGAAGCGAGTGTGACACTGATTTTTCTGGACAGCATTGCTTGCCATCCAAAGCAAGTCTTCTTTGCATCCACCCACCACTACTCACAAAGTTACTTCCTCTTCCGCTCACTTTTTTTCTCTCTCTTGCTTACCAACTACAAAAACTCGTCTGCTAGTTTCACGTTCCTTTCCAGTCAGAAGCACACACACAAGCTTATACTATTACATTCTATCTAAACTGTCATCGTCAAATTTTTCCTATCCAAAATTCCAACCTCAAATTCAATATGTCAAGTTTTGAGCCAGAAGAAAACTATCACCAGACCAGTGGATATTGTTTCTAGTAGAAAAATGCAATATGGCAATAACATAATAGTTTGTTCTTTCCTACAACTATAAAAACTTTTTTCGTTTAAATTTGTTCATGATTTTTCAAACAATGCGTGATGCGTGGTAGTTGTAAAGCAAAGCAACAGAGAGATAGGTAGACGTTGGAAAACGAAGCTTTTATTCTGTCGACAAACTGGAAACAACATGTGCATTCTCGGTTGGTGAACTCGACAGCAAGAACGGGCACACGATAGCACATGTCATGATGATGGTACTATGCTCTGAAAGTTTTCAATGTGCTGTGTTATTACAGCCAGCCACACAATTGTCTTTATATTTAAACATGACTGTAGTGTAGTGATGCATATATGAATGTGAATTTATATATATTATCATCCCCTGGTAATTTAAAGAGTAATACCCTTTAAAAGAATATTGGACTCTGAAAAGAGCTATTCAAAACATATGCATCTAGTCATTTAGCGTATTATGCATGTATGTTATATGAATGCTTCCCATGAGTGATTTTATTCAGCATTGCACACTGTATGCATGCCAGACAATAGCGACATGCACATCTTGCTTTTACTTTTACTCCTTGATCACTTATTAGCATTCCTTTTGCGTTTCTTTCAAATGGTTTGAATTGAGTTTCTGAGACAGCTGCTGTTATTTCCATTGCTTGGTTTGATCCATTCACAATTACACAAAATGCATGTGAGTCTCAAGGGTTCCCCTTTCGAATGGTAAAAAAATAAACGCTTGAAACAATGGATGAATTGCCGCACCATTTTACTGCATTTTATGAATTGCTTATGATGTTCTATTCGGACAGTGTGAAGTGAAAGCAGTCAACCTTTTCATGCCTCTTTAAAGATGCTTTACGTCATTCGCCGATTTGGATTAAAAGAAAAACCATGTTTCAAACTTGAACCAGTGTTGATGATGATAATATACATTTTTCATTTAAGTATAATATGTAACTAAATGTATCCAAATTATGTACATCATTAAGCCTTGTTAATAGGGACGCAAATGGTGTAGTTTGTAGTATCTCATCTTTGTATAATAATATACATACCTCGTTAATTGAACTTTCTATTATGTAGTCATAAATAAGTACCAAGGATAATATTATGTTTTTCCTTGAAAAAGAAGTTACATTTTCATTTTATAAAAGGAAATTAAACGTAAAAAAGAGCATTTACGCAAAAAATAATAAGTGCATATGCACAGATGGCAAGGAATTTCATCGTGTTCAGTGGCTCACACAGGTATGCTTAAATTAAATAACGGTTTGAAGTGGGGCATTGAGCAAATTGATTGCAAACAAGGTAAACCGTGCATGGCTCTATAACTTCATCTCCAAATAATGGGAAATATATATTATAGCTAAAATGAAAGTGCTAACAAGGCTTTACGAGAGTAAACTGAAATTGAGTTTTTCACAAAGTAAAATAAAAGAACTTTGAAATCCTATTCAATCTGTGCACATAGATTGCATTGCATCCACTTTATCTGCACATAAAGTAAACTTTGTGTTTAAAAATGTATATACTACATACAAATATGGATTTTGCGGGTTTTATCAGCATTTCAAGTCTGCTTGCACAGGGAAAGGTGGATAGGATTAGCACACGGGTGGATGTATTTATCAAGAGCAATCATGGGAATGATAAATGATTTCGTAGACTAATTAAATGCACGAGTAACTTTGTTTTTAGCATGAATAAGCTGTGGTAATCACTTTATATCCATATTGATGTAGGTCCTGAAACAAGACTGAAGCCGGTGTTGGTTTATATTCACGGTGGAAAGTTTGCATGGGGAAGTGGAAACTTATCCGATGGAACTATACCGTCTTCTCAAGCCGATGTTATTTTTGTATCAATCAACTATCGCTTGGGTGGGTTACGCGATTAATATCTTTATCAATGTGTACACATTAACACCTATTTGTAATTACCTTGTCAGATAATTATATAAACCAATTATTTTCTCTCCTTTCTTTCAGGAATCTTGGGTAAATAGCTGAACCGAACTTGTCATCATGAATTACATATATATACTTAATTAATTTTGTAGATTTATTCGCTAAACCATTTTGTTTATTTGATTAAAGTAAGCTTTCAAAGCAATACTTTTGTGGATATTCTTATATTGAGTAACTTGTGAAATTGCAACCTTTAGGCTTTTTGAACATGAACGACTCCCCATCATCCCGACCACGAGTTGCAAACTACGGTCTAATGGACCAAATCGCAGCGCTTCATTGGATCAAAGAAAATATTCGTAATTTTGGTGGAGATCCAGATAATATTACTTTATTAGGATACGAGTCAGGAGCAGCGTGTATTCACTTTTTGATGTCGTCTCCAGCTGTAGCTCCAGGTACGTATGTTTCTATACACCAGAAAATGATCTTTATCTAAAAATGGTCAATTTTGTGTGTCTCTAAAACTATAATACATATAGGTATGCATGTATATGTTTACTAGAATTATTTTTATGTGAAAGCATGATTGTGTTCTTTGAGAATGCGCAATATCAATAGCTTGTTAACTAGATTATATTGTTGTAAGAAAGGAAATTCTTTCATAAGAAAATCCCATTACTGTTGGTAATCATCATGAGAATAGTCGTTTTCTTCGTAACAAGAATCTGCTGATGGCCGTAAGAGAATGACTTTTACATAAAGTAAATTGGTCCCACAGGATTGTTTCATCGATCAGTGTTGATCAGTGGCTCAAATTCTGCCCCTTGGGCTTTAGTATCAGACCCATATTCAGCTGGTTTATCCGTGGCTCAAGCTCTTAACTGCTCATCTTCCAATTCCACCTCGCTCAACGAATATCCCCACGGCAGTGGAGGTCCCGGCTCTGCAACAACCTCTACAACTACACAAGCGTCTCGGGAGTCTCATCATGGAATGGGAGCATCAGGAGCATCATCCAGCTCTAACTCTCAAGATCCAATTTTTGACTGCTTGAAAAGCAAACATTTCAGTGAATTCACCAAATTTAAACCACCTAAATTCACCACAGACTTTGGCCCAAGTATTGATGGAATTGTGATTAAACCAAACTTTCGGGTATGTCCCACAAAAATACTTGAGAGAAAATTGAACTTCTCTCATAAGAACATCGTCAGTCAAGAGAAAAAAGTGAGAGAGAGAAAGAAAGGAACTTCAAGGTTTCCAAATTCAATTTCCACGTTTACAGTATATTGCTAAAATTTCATGTGTTAGAGAATTGGAATGACAGCCATATGCACTTAACGTATTCCATGCATGTTATCATGGTTCAGTTGGTTTACTTTTCCTTCCTCTCTCTCTTTCGCCCTTTCCTTCTCTTTTGTTTGAGAATGAAAGGATGCATTATTGATTTGAGAAATGGTGGCTACTTTTTAACTTGGGTTAAACTATGCAGTGGCCATCACCAACTCTGTGAAACTAATGTTCAGCCTATAATCTCATTTCCTTGAACTCAACTCACTTTTCATATTTTTCATTTTCCATTTCTCCCTACAGCAAGCTGCAAAGGAGTACCAAATGGGAAAACGTGAATTGTCAAAAAAGTATGACCTCCTTTTTGGAATTTCATCATTTGAAAAACTTACAGAGTTTAGCCAGGTAGGTTTTCCCAATCCAACATGAATTGACTTGTTTAAATAATTTTATTGAAGAAATTTACCAAATTTAAAAACTTTGTCAACTTTCCTTACGTCTGGTATGATAATTTGATAATCAAAATTGCATGATGTTAAAAGGTCACATACAAAAAGTTAGTCTACTTCACTTTCTACTTTCTCTAACAAGATTAAATGCATTGCTCGTTTTTTTATAAAGATTGACTTGGAATTTGGATTTGAATCCTTGAGACGAGACGCGATTCTACGTACTCTTGTACGAAACTCTTATAGATTTCACCGGAATGAAATCTTAGCTACCATCACAAACGAGTACATTGACTGGGAGAGGTAAGAGAAATAAACTAAATTTAACAGAATAAGTACACATTTTACAGTATGGCATGGCAAGGGTTTTTTCCAAGCTTTTTTGTAATTTATATGTGAGTGCACTTATTGAAGTAAAAGTAAGCAGTGCTGTGTCTTTTTGTACAAGCGCGAGAAAAAATTTACTGTCGGTAGTTTCAAAGATAATGATTTCATGCTTGTGTGGAGTCACTCTTTCCCTTCTTTTTCGGAAGTGACTGTATTCCATTGTAGCAAAATTTCTAGGAAGCATTCTTGTAGACACTAAATTCTGTAGATTCCCATATATAAACTTACATTTAGTCTGACACTGTATGTAATAATGATCTCGAATGCATATAAGCTTGCTTTCTTTTTTCACTGGCTCATTCTCTATTATCTTCTCAAACTCTGAGTGAATTCTTTAGGTCCGGACAGCACCCGGTAGGCACAAGAGATCTAACAATAAATGCAGCAACTGACTGTCTTAGCCTTTCCCCTGTCGTGGCAGCATCCGACTCCTCTCAGATAAAAAAGTCATTCTTCTATGTCTTTGAACACTCCACAAGGGACGGACTTTACAATTACCAAGTAAGTTTAATGTAGATATATTTCCCTGCAGAAAATAATTGTGCTTTGGAAGAAAATTCAAGTCTGTAAAGTGAAAGTAGTATATTATGCACTACAGTAACTACATAAGTGTTTCTTCCTCGTCTTGTGTAAGTTTACTATACAAAGTTTACTTTGTCAGACTTCCTCAAGTCAGTAGTTTTCTTTTTCTCTTTCTTTTTCGATTTACTTGCGTCGGTATACAAGTAAAAGTGAAGGGAAAAGGGTATGATGTGTATCTTTGCTAAAGGCAATATATATTTTTTTAACATTGAAGCGTGCTGGAGCTGGAGGCGGTGAAGAACTTAATTACATATTTGGATATCCTCTGGTGGAAGCCGCTACCGGTCAAGTACTACCATTCATTCCCTCTCCGCTTCCATCCAATTATTCCAAATCCGAAATAGGACTGGCGGAGCTTTGGCTAACTTTTATTTCTAACTTTGCTCATTCTGGGTAAGGAAATTATCTTTGGTCACCACGTCATTATCATTAGGATCATCAACATTCACGTCTTGTGTCTAAGAGAAAAGATGTATGTATGTTTGTTTTCGGGCACAATGACACATGTCTCTCCCCCGAGCAGTTATAAACTACCTTCTGCCCTTTATGTTGATGACGTAGTAGAGTTCGTGTCACAAAAATTTCTTTATTTTTTTTCATTTTCACCCTTTTTATCGCAGCGATCCGAATGGTCCCATCAAGACTGACGCAATTGCAACTTGGCCTATTTCCAAGGAGCGAAACAGATACCGCAACCAGGTTTGGGAGCCCTATGATCGACTTCATCAAAAGTATTTGGAGATCGGGTTGAATAAAATCCGGAGTCGATCTCACTACCGTGCACACCAAATGGCAATTTGGTTGAGGTAACCAACCACGCGTATGATTTTACGGTCACTTGTTTGAAAATGCTTGTAGTAAATACTGTTCAGTGGAAAGTGTAATCCAGGAATAGTGAATTTGCAGTAAGTGTGTAGTAGAAGTAGTCGCTACTACTACATAATAGTTCTGCACATTAAAGTGTTGGTTACTATTTCGCTTTGCTCGACTCTTAAGATTTTCTACAATGTAAAGATGTGGCGGTAAATATCTCAAAGAAAGAAGAAAATCATGATTCATGACTTTGTTACAGGCTGGTCCCAGAGTTGCAAAGGAGTGGAGCGCAGATAGCCTCGACTTTCCATAATCGGATAAGAGGTGGCAATGATCCTTCTCTTTATGTTGGAAGGTACTCACTCTACATGTATTTATTACGACCACTAACTATCATTATTACTCTTCCCATTACCATCTTTTACATTTCCTCCTACAATTTTGAACGAGCTCAGAGAGCTCGCTTCTCTTCTTCATTTCTTTTACAACCTCTCCTCCTCTCTTCATACTACATCGTGTACAGTGTACACACACTCCCTTTTCCACTTTCACTCGACACGACTAAAGGCTAATGATATGAATTCCCAGGATAGACAAACGATGCTGCGTCTTTTGGATATAAAATCCATTATATTATATGACCATTGTATATTTATATTACCACCTTCCTTTACCTATTATATTTATAATACAATGTCTTCCTTGTTGAAACTCAAGTAAATCTGTTATAGAAAACATTTGTAGTGAAGACAGCTGCAAGGGTTTTTTGAATTCACTTTTTATCTGTGGCAGCAACGGCTTTCTTATACTTTTGTATTTTATGCTTCTGACCATTTCCCTTCCCCTTTTCCACAATTCTTATATTTGTCTCCCTCACACAACTAAAAATATATATGGATGAGGTGAGTTTGAAGTGAAATAAAATTAAATTAAAATTTTCCAGTCTAAAGCACTTTCCTGAAGACGATGAAGAGGAGCCACCAGAGTTGATGACAGGATTGGGTAGTTCAGTTCAACTTCTTGAGCTTCCTTTGGGTTATGGTTACTACAGTTTTGGCTATTACGGAAATGCTCAAAATCCGTCGGAATCTGTGGATGGAGCTCTCAACTCCGAAGATGGAGGCAGTGGAAGAGGAAGAAATAACGAAATTAATGGAGGTGGTGGTCCACCACTGACATATACCACGTGTTATTCCCCCGTGTCGTCTTCCATTCAAGAATCATCCTCTGCCAACTCTGGGAAAAGTAACAATTCCAGTAATGAACACTCATCCACATTGTCCTCATTCTATTTGTCACCGTATTCCACCGTCCTTGCCATCACCATTGCCATTGGTAAGTGAACCAAAATATTTTTACAACTCATACTAAAATAACAAGGATAACATTTATGAAGGGTATAAATATACATGCATACATATTTACACTCCCGAGTTACACATCTGCTATATGATATTATCTTTATTTATATGGCCCATTTCGTTTTTACTTGTCTTTGGCTATATGCCTTTGTTTAAAATGAGTAGCATTTTACGATAATATGGAAAAGTGCCTATTATGATTACTTGTAATAAAACGAATAAGAGCACGGGAAATTAAGAAGAATGAACGACGGTAACGAAGGAAGACTCGTGACTTGTCCAACGGTATACATATGCCGTTATAAATGTATAAAAGAAAAAACAACTTTTATATATAGCTGTTAGACTGGTGTTTATTATTAGTATTGTTATTTGATAAATAAAAGCATCATAAAAAATGAAACGAGACGCTTGACGCATCTTTTCTTTTTTTCTCTCTTTTCATGTGCTTTTCCAGGGTGCTCTCTTCTTCTACTCAATATTTTTATATTTACCCTGGTATACTTTCGTCGAGGGGATCGAGGGAGACCCAAAACAATAAAATCTTCCACGCAATCCCTACAACAAGACAATAATGGCACGAATGGCAGTAATAAATACGGTGAGCCTCCAGAACTTCTCAAATCAAACACAACAACGGCAAGCTCCTTCCTTCACGCTTCTCAGTCCCACTCTCAACTTCAGATGGAATTAGAGGCATTAGAGCTCACTGTCAAACATCACCAACAGGAGTTGCTGGGCGAAAGAGCAGCACTTGAGACAGATCTTCAGCTTCATCATCATCCTCTTAATAACCCACAACTTCAGCAGCAGCACACCGTGTCTCATTCTTCGAGTCGGTTGTCGCTTTCAAAATCAACACAGAACTTGAAAGATCATCAACAACAGCAGCAGCAACTACAAGGAGAGCCCCAACAGTTATATCATCCGCAGCAGCAAGGAGCGCATCCGTGCCATCATCCTGACCTCAGCTCAAGAGGAATTCTTCTATCACCCCCATCATCCTCTCAGAGCTCGTCCATTAACGTCAGCAGTAGTAATACTGAAGTGATGATGCCCCAGACGCTTGCTGTAGCTACATTACCCAGATGTAATGGTACGGTCGGTGGCAGTTATGTCGGAATAAAGCCGATGCCTCCTCCAAGGTCGTCTAATAATTTTTCTACACTCCCTCATAACATGCCATTGAACATTCCTCCTAGCCATCAGGGTCAACTTCATTTAAGTGTTGATGTTGTTACGTCAGATGAAGAGCTCAGAGTTTAGATATGTACATAAAAACGATATATATATGTATGCAGTAAATTGTAACACTTGTGTATCTGTTTGCGTTGTGAACTGTGAACATAAAAAAATCTTTCAATGATCTCTGGTCTGATCATTTTAATGTATGTATCTTTACCATTGATAATGCCATTTAGAGAAATTAATAAAAATATAAAACGTCCTTTTGGTTTCAATTACAACGAAATAAAGAAATTTTCAAACAAGATGATTTTAACATTTCTGCTCGATATATATATGCATACATAGCAAAACTTTCAAAAATATTGCATCAAAATTTAATCTGCTTTGACCTGTTATCATATTTTACACAACATTTAATAGAGAACGTACCTATAGTTGTGCTATAGATAAATTTTAGCTACAGTTTTAGCTAGAAATTTTTGTCTTGAGTCTCGAGAAAAGAGATTCTCTACCTTTTAATTGAATCGAAGATCGTTGGATATTTTAACCAACAGGCTTAATATTAAAGTAATTTTTATTCTGATAAATAGTTACATAAAAATGGAAATTAAATTACGATTTTGTAACTTCAAACTTCATACAAGGTTTTGGTTTTTCTTTCTCGCGTTGGATCTCCGTCCGGACTGCGAGAACATCTAATCTATGCCTTCCAAATGTTTTTTGATCACCTCCGAAAATCGAGTATAGGCGTCAATACTACACGATATAGTAATTTTAATATTTAATTCGCCATTTTTATTCAAGATATAGTATCCAATAAGCATAATTGCCTGCAAATAAGTTTTCATCGTTTTTATTGTATCTTTTGTAAACACGAATTTTTTAAACTGTTATAAAGTCATTTTTGTTACTTGAATGTTTAAATAATTTCTAATTACAAAAGGTGAGATTTTAACTTCAAAATTTGATTTTACTTCAGCATATTTTAATAGATTAAAATGTATATAGCACAAAGCCCAACAATATATTGCAGTCAAAGGTACATATTTGCGTTCCCATCTTGACTTGACACGCGAATGAATAATGGTACCGAATTAAGTACAACATAATGCACTCACTATTGACTGTGTATTTATACTAAATTTACATTACGTTTAGTTCTATCTTCTTTTCTTTCATAAAATACTGCTAGCATGTTCAGTTCATCAGACCATTATTGTCATATCCAATAGTATTTGTACTAAATATGTAAGTAATTCAAGTAAATTTGCAAGGCGACCAAGCTACGTTCATATGCAGTGTGCAGTGTGCAACGCAGCAGCACAACTACATACATTGCTACTAAAACGATTAGTGAAGAGACTGCATAAAAACGAAGGACACAATGAGAATGAGGATGGGAACCAAATGAACTGATTGTAT
>JAQFXM010005629.1:0-14611 GCA_034693345.1 Entomobrya multifasciata | reverse complement strand
ATTATGTACATGTGTACGCACAAATTACAGCGTTGGCCTATGCGGGCGCTTGGATGCAGGTCACGATTGTGACCTTGTGTGTGGCCATTCGGGAAAAACATGGTCACCATTGCTTTTTTCGAGTAGAAATTAGTGTAGGAAGTTGAATTTTATGTGGATTGGCTTTGTATGAGTCTTGCAGTTCCCTTGTCAGTAGATTCCTGTAATCAGTGTACCATATGCCCATTTAGCTTACATGCAATAACCAGTCTGCATAAAAGTTTAACCCACGTGGACCCCAGTTTACTTAACATAGAAAAATGTAACCCACGTCATACTTCAAAATATGTCATAAGTTGTCGTGATTGGAGGTCATACAGTGGCAGGGAATCAAGTCGCAAAATTACTATTCATGTAAGTACAAGAAGTCAAATAAACCGCCATAAAAATTAAATCACTTTGCTTCGAGACAAGCAAAAAACGCCAAAATTTAGTAGATATTAGAACTACTACTTCGCGTATAGAACATCATGCAAAAGTAAAAAAAGTTGCTGAATGACATGACAATTTGTCAACTAAAAGGGTTTAGACCAATCAAATCACAGATCTTTTGATTTATCTGAGGAACAGACGAATTTGGTACTTAAATAAGTGTCACTTTGTACTTAGATGAGAGTATTTTATTAATTATTTTGTAAATTGTTATAAAAACTCATTTTTTCCCGTAAAAACGATCACACAGGGGCAATTGATTGCTAGTTTTCTACCTCAGAAACTTTTGCATAATAATTTAAGTTAACAAAGATATCCTTTTCAGGGACTGAAAATATATTGCCTTTTAATTTTAACTTAATCTTAAGTTTTTTCTTCAATATTTTGGAGCCATATAAGTCTTTTTTGAATGTTGTAAATTAGTGTTGTACTTGCTATCATATTTATTGATCGGGGGGAGATATTATCCAATTAAAATAGTCATATTCTCAAAAATAGGTAATGAAACGCCAACAAACTGTTCACGATACCGTCACTATCTCCTAAAAACATTGTACTATGAGTTATGCATACATTTACAGCATATTAACATAAAATTCTATAAATTTACGCCACAGTTGGAAACCATAAATTTACAATGGTTTTTGTAATTGGGCTCATATTTTATTAATTTCAAAAACCAACGGTTAACATCGTTTTATGTATATACAAGCCCTTAAGAGTTTTTGCATCAAAGTTTCAACCGAATTCAAACACTCTTTAAAATTTAAGTTACTACTGTGAGTCATCATTTGATGAATTTTTGTCTTGACATTGTAGCTTCAAAACCAGTATTTACTATTCTACTCCCAAAAATTACCAAATCCCGTGAAAAGAATTTAATGCATGATTTCAGTATCCGACATGAAACAATGTTTTCAATCACCAATAGCACAAAACCTATACCGAGGCCATAACCTAATAAAATTATAACCACTACAATTTGTTCAAATCCAACGTTAACATTATTTTCATTTTGCCATACGTCATCCCCATTATGTTTAGATGAATATGTTAACATATTGGCTAAGCCGTACCAATTCCATCTAAGATTCTCTTCATTATTTTCCCCAAGCTTAATCCCGGATTTTAATCGTTTTACCTGCATGTCCACCACAAGTCTCCATTTAAACAACTGCACTAATCCATTCTGTGCCATTAATCCAACAAAACTTTTGTAATGTTCTAAGAAAAAGTACTGCTGCTTTGCAATCCAAAGTTGATGTGCACTAAGAAAATACTGTTGATTTTGGGGCTCTACTATCTTTCGTTTTCCAAGTAAACTAAATAAAGGCTTAATGTACCTAACATTGCCTCTAGTATGTTCATTGAATAACATTGCAAATCTTTCTTGAACGTCGCAAGTTTCTTCTAATTGGCTGCTATCAAGTTTTGATGAATCTTTATCCTGATATTTCCAACAAGTTACAGGGCTTTGTTGTGTAAACAATTGATTAAAATCAGATTCCAGAATAAACCTAAATTTATGTTTGATTACACTTACGTGCTTTTGATTTATGGAAGGATTTCCTTCAAGTACACCTAAATACAGATTTAGAGGCTCTGATATATCGACTGGCTCTCCCATTACAAAAGGTAACCCAAATTGTTTATGAAACAACTGAACTGATTCTTTTGGAATATTTGTTGGCGGTGGAGCTTTTGTTAAATCAGAGTACATGTTGGTGGTATACAAGTTTTTTATCAAAATTGCGGTGTACATCCAGCTAAAAATTAGTACAGCATTAGAACATTTATATGTTTTACTCATATTGCTACCTTGTTCTATATAAACTGCAAGTAGCCATAAAATAAGTTGTCTGCAATTCATTTTCGAAGATAGCTTTAACAAGGCCATAGCAATTGTCAAACATAATCCTAAAAGCATTAAAATGTTGAAAGGCAAAAATGTAAGGAAGGATAATATATTCATTTTAATTTTCTCCTTTGACTCTTTAGTTGACAAAACCACAAAGAATCGAAATCCGCTAAAACTTGTCCCATCAGCCAAAAAGTATCCATTGTTTATATGCTTTGTCGCCGGTTCTGAGTTAGATTCCTTGTAAAACAGAACCTTATTTAATTCCGTAAAACAAGAGAATATCGTACAGTTTACATATCTATAGAACTCTCCCAATACACTTCTTATTATGCGTCCTTGATCTGGGGCCTTCGAAATAATAGTTGATTTGTTGGCACCATAACTGTTCCACTTGAAATGCATTTTAGCATACGCCTCTACTATTTGGTGTATGAACAACTCCGGTTTATTAACTTGTAACGATATGTGTTGCAAGGTGATGGTACGAGCCAAGCTTCCATCCATTCCGCTCCAGTCTAACTGTAGATTATGCCTTGAGGTCAAACATGTAAAACATCCAATGAACAAGTTTATAGTTTCCATAGAAGACTCAAACTTTTCAATAAATAACAAAATTGTTGACCCCACAAATAAATTTGGTACCGTGACAAAATTTAAATTTAATGGCAGCACATTTCTGGAGTTTAAATGATATATAACAAATGTTGGCGAGTAATTTCGGCTCGTAAATTTTGTACTTCTGGACACATTAGTATTGTAATAATCTGGAAACAAAAGGCTGGAAAGATTTCTTGTCGAAGTTAAATGATTCAATAATATGTTTATTTGCAACTCAGTAAACTGCACAACGCAAACTTCTTGGAACCTTTGATAAGTGAACAATGATATGTAAGTTTGAGAAAACTTTGCGCTTTTGTATACAACATTGTCACCATTATTTGTAGTCAAGTTCAAGTTATTATCGTTTTGAGTTCCAAAATCCAAAAGAAGAATTACGATGTGAGGTTTTAAAAAGATATCCCTACTTTTGAGTAAGTTTGGAAAATAAAACGTACAGTTTTCGAAAAATGTTAAATATTGAAATATACTGTGAGTATTTAGTGGATTTCCGAATGATACATCAAAACTATTCAAAACCAATACCAGGGCAGTTAAAGTAACACTCATAATAACTACCTTAAATTTCGGGGTTAAAGATCAAAAGCGCTTCTTAGGTAGTTAATGTTTGGGATATTCCGTCGTTCTTATAGCAATCCTATGCGTGCAAAATGGCAATAACATGTTTCCGAAACCCACCAACCATAAAGAAAAAAGTTAAATCCGAGTTGTATTGGTTTTACGCCGTTTATTTATAATAAAAGAATTGTAATAAATGTACGTCACAATGAAATTTTATAAACTAACACATCTGGACAAATTTATTTGCAGATGATACAAGATATCCTTGATATGATATTAGTATAATTTATAACCATAAATTGATGCCTAAGTACTTGTAAGTATTTTTTTTCAATTTCACTAATATGCACCCGTTTTCCACGAAATTTGTTTACTTATGCCCTTCCCTTTTATTGGATTCTAAAAAAATTTGTTTATGTGTTTGTATAGTGATGGACGATTAAGCCATTAAATTCAATATACTTCTAGGTTCAGAGGTGGATACCAATATCACGAATAAAATAGGGATACATTGTAAAATCGTGTCATTATTCAAATACTTTTTTTCCGGATGGTAAATATTAGCTTTGACGTAGAAATGCAAACGTTTACATAAAACATCCAATTTATTTTTAACACGAAGACAAATGCCTTACTTTAAATAGCTATAAAAATAGGCTTTGTTGGGCATTCATGTAGTCAAACTCTTCAAGATATGATGACGTGTACTCATGTAAATTTTTCATGACATTAAAATGATTGAATTTGATAACATACTATGTATGTAAATTCGGTAAGGACCGTAATCATGTATATTGTGAAAACCTTAATGGGGCAATTACTTGATCAAATGCTGTCAAAAAATTATGTTATTTACATAAGCCAGGATTTAATATATTTTATAAGATAAACCATTCAATAAATGCAAACTTAAATTCACATGATTCTTCAAGATGGTTACTTTTAGAAAGTGGCCAAGAGGACCATGCTTAAATAAAACAGGCACAGGTTCGTCACGGCGGTTGGGAATCTGCCTGTTAAACTGTAATACCGTAGCCAGAGTTTTAGGCATAGTATGTTGGGGTTGGAGGTGTACTAGAAAAAACAAGAACATGTTATGGATTCATAAGAATGCGGTTAAGGTGCTCCGGTTGATAGCTTTGCTTGTAAATTGATAAAATATAAATGTCACGTGATGTGCTCTTTTTCTAATTCCTTGAATTCCTTATTGAATTAAATATACGAATTGAGTAATTAAGCCTATTTAAAGCAGTTAAAATTACCACAACTGGCCTTCTTGATTTTTTTGCCAGTAATGTTTTATCAAAACTAGAACCATTTAAAACTGGATCATTTTCAGAATTAGGAGACATGCAAATGTTCAGGGTATTGTATTGTAAATCATTTTATTACAGTAAAAAATCCTATATATATTTCAAGGCACGAATATGCGTTTACAAGTAAGTCACAAGGTTTTAAAGTATTTTTTTAAAAATTTAGTAGACTTTATAAATATATTAACTTAAAAGTTAAACGTCAAAGATTATTACTCGTATTCATCTTAACGCTTACCCAAAGTCAGTAGTGTCCGAAAAACACCCTTAATTATTCCACGTAAATACTTCAGGACAGTAATTCTTTTAATAGTATAAGCCCTCTCATAATGTACCATTATCGGTTTACATGACTTTCTAAACTTATTCATTAATCGGCTTTCTAGTGGCGTCTTCCATGCATGATATTTCCACGACTTTAGAACCTCTTCACCGTATTTATGAACATATCCTGAAGTTTCTAGAATAAACACCCACGTACTTACCGAAATTACTGCCCAAGAAACCATAACCATTTGAGTAGTAGTTCCCATTTTATTCCGATGTTCACTCATGAGAAAGGCAACAAATACGACAAGCTGTGTTATCAGTGTTTGCGCAGGAACAATTAGCATACCAAACACAGACATTAAAATGCCCAACACTATTTGGCATTCTCGATAAACCCAGGTTAAACGCTTTGGCGTTCTCAAACTTGGGACAGTATTGTACCGTAACATTCCAACATTTAATTCCTTTACACAAAACGGTACCAAAGTCGCATTAATAACTATTATTATTATTTGACAACACGATAATATCATAAAAATAGTAAATGTTATTTGAATATGCCACAAGTGAGCAAAACATATTCCAATCGTTGCACTGAAATAGTAGTAGTCTTTATATGGCACTAAAATGCTGCCAACAAAAACAGGGTTCTTGGGACGAAATATGAAGAAAAGATTGATTAATATCCACGCCACAGTACAAGACACGAGTGAAAATGCTATGAGACATTCCATTAAAAACAGTCTGGGCCGTAACGACTTATAACCTTTCTTTGTGTAATATCGACCTAGTAATATACAAAACATATATGTATAAGTGTATAAAAACGAATTATGTTGATTTGTATGTATTGCAATTACACTTACCAATATATTTTGTGTACTGCAAAACAACGTTGTACATTAAAAGACCACCCTTGTTAGGCGAATGAATTATAGCAAACGCCAAACAAATTATTAGCCAAGCAATGAAGAAAACGTAACAGATGTTAAATTTTTTGATATTTCCTACTCGATAATATCGGAGGCTTTCCAAAAAGATGTGTATACCCCAAAACAAATATGTAACAAGAAGACAGTATGATCTTTTGCGATTTTTCTTCGATTCAGCAAGCGTTTGAGTTTCTGGTTTCCACGTAAATGGAAGTATTCCAAAATACCCCATAATGTTGAAAAATTGGCCGCCTAAAGTGTAAATTCGGTTGGACAGCATTTTGGTTTCTAAGCCATAAATCGTTTAGACTACTGTAAGGTTGTAAACATTACTTTGGCATTTGAATTACGGCAAATTTAAAAATAAATGGTCAGTCTTTAGCTTAAATTGCTTTAATAATATTGCATTACGGTCTTTTCCGTAGTATTTATGCAGTCTAGATTTACAAATTTAACATCAATTACCCAAACGTAAGATATTTCGGTGAAGTCTTTTGGAAAATTACATAAAAATGTGTTCAAAATTGACGGTGTAATTGGACTATTTCCCAAAATTGTATATCGTTGGAACGTTAAAAATAAATGCAAGGATTACTTCAGTTATTAGAGCAATTTTAGTACTAGTTCAAACTATTGTATTTTATAAATCCCGCAATTATCCATATTTAAATTTCAAATTATTGGATAAGAAAATTCATGAATACCCAAAAATATAGCAGCAATTTTACAATTGCTATAACTATTGGGTGAATTGGCAATTGTTCTTAATTCATAGTTGTCCAAAAATATTATCATACATTCCTATACACGATCCAATGACATGAAACTATCAATCCAAATGATTTCGGGAAGCACACATATTTCACTTATGTATTTTAAAATGATACAAGCTATTTAAAATTATAATAGAATTCAACTATCTTTATCAAACTATTTAATCACGTTAACATTACTTGGGTAGGAAAGTGCGATTAGTGACTAAAAATATCCATTTCAGATTATACCTATTGTTCTACATTGGCTTATGCAAACATTGTTAAAGATTTACCTAGCTTTAGAATAGAAAACAATATTGTTAAGTACGTGGAAGGCAAAAACAAAACATTATTAAAATTAAAAAAAATCTTGGCTTACATTTTGCTAAATAAATTATCAGACTTGCAATGTCCCCTAGTTTTCTTTAGATGTATTACAAAGTTCCATTCCGTTCATTGCATGATTTTCCCTTGTTCCTTTTTTTCGATTTCATTGCAGTCGCAATTATCAACGTGGACTTGGAGACGCTACGGACTGCAGCGCTGAAGAATTACAAACTAGTGAGTATGAAAGTCAAAAATAACTAAAATTGCTGCTACACAGACCCAAAACCCCTTGAGTTACACAGCACACGCCATATTAGTAATTTACCGTACAAATAATATATTTTTTCTAGTTGGTTGTCCGTTTGTAGTGATATTTTTTCAATTTCCATGTAATTATAAATTATTATCCAGTTTCAAATAATAAAACAAATTGTGATTCACCCTGACTTTTATTTATATTTTACTTACGTGTGACAGCCGTACGCATACAAAATAGAAACCCTAGTTCTCTACCGTTTACCAATCGTTAGCAAAGTTCGAAATACTCCTTTAACCAAACCTCTCAAATACTTCAAAACTGTTATACGTTTAATGACAAACGCACTCCCATAATTTATCATCATCGGCTTACAAGACTTTCTAAACTTGCTCATCAATCTTTTATCATATTTTGATTCCCATTTATGATATTTCCAAGACTTCAACACATTTTCACCATGTCGATAAAAATACCCACTTACTTCTAGTATTGTAATCCATGTAACCACAGCCAACATTGCCCATGATACCATCATTAATTGAACAGTAGTGCCCATTCTATTTCTATGTTTACTCATCAAAAAACTCACAAATAAAACCAGATGAGTAATTAAAGTATGTGCTGGAACTAACAAATATCCAAGCACTTGGGTTATTGTTTTGTTTACAAGCTGAGCCTCTCTATATAATTTTATCAAATATTGGGGAGTACGCAGTTTGGCTATTGTTCCATAACTTGATTTATTAACATTAAGTTACTTTAAACAAAACGGTAAAGCAGATCCAGCAAAAATTAAAAGAAATACTTGGAGGAAGGCCAAAACCATAAATATATTAAACGTAACCAACAGGTGCTAAATGTGCGCTATAATACGAAGTGTTATTGAAATATAAGGAACGTCCTGTAAATATATAACTGGGTATCTTCCCACAAACACGGGTATTTTTGGGAAAATGGCAAAAAACGTGTTCATAAGCAACCATGCCAGCAAACAGCTTATGAACGAAAACACCATTGCCATTTCCAGCAAAATTCCATATTTTGCTCTGGATCTTTTCCCAGCTTTTGTATAATATTGGCCTTGGAATTTAAAAAAATCAAAATTAACAACTGATGGAAAATTTTGAATGAGTTAACCGGAAACTTACCAATATATCTTGAATAATCCAGAATAGTATTTAATGTAGCCAGGCCTTCGTTGTTTGGCCAGTGAATAAATGCAAAGCAATCTAATATTAAACAACCCCCAATAAAAAATAAATAGCAAAAGTTACGCTTTGTGAAATCATGTATTTGATAGTAATATAGAGTAATTAAAATTGTGTAAAGTCCCCACAAGAAATATAATGCAACTATACAAAGTGATTTTTTTCGAAGCCTCCTACATTTCTTTAAATTTCCCTTTTTAATATCCCAGGAATATGGAAGTACCCCAAAATAACCCAAAAGCTGGAAAAAATAACCAGCGTACTTGTGAAATCTTGAACCATACATTTTGGCTTTCAAAGAATCATTGCGTTTATAAATGTCCTTTTAGACACTAAATTTTTCCATAGTAACAATTTTATCAAAAACAAACCTTTTACGTGTATTTTCTTATTGCGAGGAAATTTTTTATTTCAGTAATTTTTTATCGCGATTTTCGACTTTTGACAAATCATAGAGTTTTTCTCCTTTGTAATCTATTTTTTTAAACATGTTATTTGAATATGTGGTGTACTGGAATAATCCTATACAATTTATTTTGTGCGTAAAATATTGGGTCAAAATTGTTTTTCTGCTATATTTTCAGTAAAAAGGTACCGTGAAATACACGTTGGCATAACGGATGTTTTCACTTGACGTCAAACTTTTAATGGAATAGAAAATTATATAAATAATTAAAATGTTAAATAAGTAGCTTTGAAAAGCATATGGCTCAAGTAAAACCAACGAAGTTAGTATCGCAATATGCGATCATATCTAAAAATAATAAATTTTTCTTATTTTTTAGTTATGTTAGTTGTGTTGTGATCAGAGGAAAACTAAATTCATATTTTGTAGTAGGTAAGTCTTGTTTTAGGAGAGCTCGGAGTAACACGTACTTTTGGGTTAGGCTGCGATGTCTAATCCATTTGCAAAATCTAACTTGCTAAAACATTCACCAGAAAAACCAGTTTGTGAAGAAGAAGCAGAAAAAAATTGTGACGAGCTTGAGAGGGCACAGCAGCAACAACAGCAAGCATACTTATAAATTTTGTGATCAAACTCTGGAGAATGAATGAAGATGAATATGCAAAAAAAAGTTATAAACAGTTAAGAAGGAATGCAAATTGTTTAAATGAGAACATAAAGTACAATTGGTGTCTGCAGGTTAAGGCAATATTTTATAAATGTGGGTATGGAAAAATTTGGGAAGATGAAGATGCTGACTTGTTGCGGGTCGGGAAGGTTCATTTCTTAAGTAAGTGGGAAAATGTGCTGATGGAAAATGATATAAATGAGATAGTTGAGTCAGAGTCACATAGGCAGTATGCATACTTATATCAGAATGATAAGATCAAGGGTTATCACATAAATAATGGAACCAGAAACATGATGAGATGCATCTGTCAGTGTAGGCTAAACCGAGGTTACTTTAGTTTTAAAAAGATGAAGATACAGTTGGATTCAGGAAATGTATGTTGTCTGTGTGGTAATGGTAATGATGATATAGTACATATGTTTCTTCTTTGTACTTCGAGTAATGTAAAAAGATATAGAAACAGATATATAGAAAAATATATTGATATAAATAGTGAGCAAAATAGTATGGTTAACGTTTTAGCCAATTTTGATGATGAAAAAATGAGGAATGTTTTTATGTTTGTATTTAGCTATATCCAAGATAGATTAAGTAGATCTAAAATGTTAGAATAATTTGTTGATGATGATGCTAACAGTGGTGGTATGGTCCGCATGTGCTCAAAGCTCGTAGTGAGGTAGTGCATGAAGGGAGGCGGCGTTTGCACACTGTAATGGCAATGAGATGATGATGAGATTGTATTTTAGACAAAGAGCAAATCTTCACCAGCACCCTTTGTGTACACTCCTTGCGGAGAGTACAACGTGGTCATGCAGCTGCTAATAGATTCATCATGCGCAAATACACACATTTTATTATAATTATATTGTAAACAAGACGATGATGTAATGAATTGTAATTATGCGCCCGGTGTCCATGGGCAACTAAAGGATGCCGTAAATAAAACCAAATACTAATACTAAATACTAATATTTTGTAGTAGGTAGGAAAAGATGCTACAGAAGAACAAGTTTAGTTATAATTTGTTTTTTATAAGTCCACGTACTCTTGTTATAGTGCTGCACTGGTGTTATAATGTTCACAAAATAACTATTCTAGTTGTTATCTACAGCGTGACAGTCCAACAGGTGACTTTAACGAGTAAATAAAAAGTCACGAATTCTAAAAAACATCTTTATTTAAATAAACTAGCAAATGCTTCTATAAATTCACAAAAAAACAATAAATTGATTCAATTCAATTCAATTCAAACAATAAATGTAGTTCAGAAGCTAAAAGTATGAAAAATGAAAAAGGTAAATCATGTAGTAAGTACAAGATACAAGCGTAGTCTATCATTTTAATTGAACACCAAGGAGACTGTAAAAATAGAGAATAGAGTTTAATAAAAAGGCTCTGCATAATCACATCTGAATTTATTAGCTGTACAAAAAACCAATTAACTTGAAAAGATTTTAGTATATCACAAATTATTTTGGAAAAAAAACACCAATCCATTTAGGTCCCGCATTTCGATTCAGAAACACGTTCTTACCATAGTTACCAGTTATATTTTATTAACGTCTGAAAAGGCCATTATAGAAAAATAATGCGATAAAGTGTAATATGCAATAGTCATTGATTTTACCAAGAGTTACACTATACATTATTGATTACCTTAGGCCAAATGTTACATTATTCATTATTGATCACATTAGACCAATAGTTTACTGTTCACCCAACGTAAGCAAAGTTCGAAATACTCCCTTTACCAAACCTCTCAAATATTTCAAAACCGTTATACATTTGATGATATAAGCCCTTTCATAATTTATCATCATTGGCTAACAAGATTTCCTAAACATACTCATCAACTTTTTATCATATTTTGATTGCCATTTATGATACTTCCAAGACTTCAACACGTTGTCACCATGCCGATATAGGTATCCTCCCACTTCCAATACACCAATCCACGAAATTACAGCTAACACAGACCAAGATATCATCACCATTTCTACAGTTGTTCCCATTCCGCTTCTATGTTTACTCATTAGAAAGCATACAAACAAAACCAATTGAGTAATTAGAGTTTGTGCCGGTACTAACAAATTTTCTAATATTTGAGTAACTTTTTTCGTTTACAATCTGCACCTCTCTATACACTTTATTTAAATATAAAGGTGTTTGCAATTTATTTACTGTTTTGTACTGAGGTTTTTTAACATTAAGTTCATTTAGGCAAAATGGAATGACCGATCCAACAATTAAAAGGAGAAATATTTGGAGGAATACCCATGACATAAATACGTTAAAAGACATTAGTAAGTGATATCCAATTGCAGCGAGGCGAATAGGTATAGAAATGTACGGAAATTCCTTCAGGTATATTACAGCAAAACTGCCTACGAAAACTGGGATTTCAGGAAACAGAGTAAAAAACATGTTTGCCATCAGCCATGCTCCCAAACCGCAAATACAAGAGAAAAATATTCCAATTTCAAGCAAAATTCTAGCTTTTTCTCTTGACTTTTCCCCATCATGTGTATAGTACTGGCCTGTAAAAAATGAAATAAATATCGAATAAATAAAAACTCTAAAAATAACAGTTCTAAATTTTGCAACTTACCAATGTACTTTAAATAGTCGAGGATTGTACTGAACATAATAAGACCTTCGTAACTTGGCCAGTGAATCAAAGCAAAACAGGCCGTGATTAAACAGCCACCAATGAAAAATAAGTAGCAAAATTAAAATTTGTAAAATCATGCAAGCGATAATACATCAGAGTGTTAACGAATAAATAAGCAAACCAAAAACACTCTAAGCTTAAAACAAAAAGTGACTTTTTACGCAGCTTTTCACATTTTTTCAAATTTCCAGTTTCACTATCCCAATTTTAATATGCAATGTTTTCGTGTTTAAATAATACTAACACACCACACCGCTAACCTTTAAACGGGTTAGGTTCATAGCATTATTTATTTCTAATGTTTCATTAATCCAATGTTAGATTTATTATTAGTAATGAGTTTATTAATTTTTAAAGCTGACACGTTACTGCAATAACAACAAAACTGACGTAATTACTACTGATATGGATTATCTAAAAACATCAAGAGATGTATAAGGTTTTCATCATCTTTGTCTTTACCATTTGTTTCCAGAGCGTCATTATTCACCATGAAACTAAACGAAAATGCCACCAAATCAACCTGCATGTATATGGTTGATTTAATATATAGAAAATCCACTATTAGTAAAAACTAAGGAATTATGAAACAATATGCTTCCGTTGACAAAAGAAAATATCATTATTCTAATTTAACAAACTTCAAGGACAAGAATATCAATTAAATTCAGATGCTGCTCAATAAGTTGTCTGAATATTAGCACGAACTCTTCGTGATTGCAACACATCCTAACAATTTTTATGTACGATAGTGAGTCACATTTATGCTTGAAGCATGAGTCATTGTATTGTCATGGCATTATAAACAATAGAATATGTCAATGAAGTAATTATATTTTATTCCTTGGAATTTAAACTCATGTCTATTCATTGGCAAAATTATAAGCATGTAAACATCATTTTTGCGTTGTTAGACGTCAACTATTAGTCAGTTAAAATGTATTCATTAAAAGTTTTAGTGGTAGCAGTATTTGTCCCACAAATTTACAGTAAATTAACAAAGAAACTCAATGTGTCACATTTTCCAAACAAATAGTATTTAATTTAAAATATTCTTTTAATTTGTTTTACAGCACAAGTGTCTGGATCTATAGAAAGAATTACTAGTGAATTTTCCAGAAACCTTTTACACGAAAGCTTACTTAACTTTTTGAGTGGGGCTTTACACAATTTTCCATCTTGGGTTGCTAAGAATAAGTTGGATCCTTTTCAACTTGCCGGGGAGTTTGTTACGATTAAAAACACCAGCAGAAATATAACATTAACTGTTACGTGAGAATAATAAAATATTTTGGTAATATGTGGATTTGACTATTAGGCAATTACATGGTGTATATTTTCCCAAATACAGGAACCAGTACGTGACTGGCATTCCAGGAATAACTCGTATTTTTAACAGTGGAGTAAGTGTAGGCTTGGATGCAAGAAGCTTCGATGTCTCATACGCCACTAATGACAAAATATCACTTGGGGGTATTTATTACATAATCCAGATTTTCAGTAAATTGTACAAGTTATTAAATGATAGTTGAAATTTAAATCTATGCAGGTGACTATGAGGCTAATGGTTTATATCAAGGAAACATCAGTTTAAATATAAGGGGACGATTCTCAATACGGTGTAGAGAATTTTGGCAAGGGATTAGTGTTGATAACCTTACAATAAGTGATAAGGATACCTATATTCACTTACATTCCGGCAACATTACATATTCAAATATTATAACCTTTGAAAATGTATCCTTCACCAATATTACCTTCGACAAACAAAATGAAGAGCTTATTGCAGCAATAAACTCAGAATTGGGAGGGATATACTACAGTTTTGTAACTGGGAAAGTAGTATCCAGTAATATTTCCTATGTTAATCCTTCAAGCCGGTTGCTTATTCGCTACATTAACACACTTTTCTGGGTGAGTGCGTATATGTTTTTTATTATTTTGACAAAAATTAAATAACTTCAGAGCAAAGTTTTGTTTTATTTCTTTTTTACAGAAAACCAAAGTGACAGATATTTTGAATTGGCAAACGGTCTCCACCTGGGATGAAATCAATCACTCGAGAAAACTTGTGTCAAATGTATTTACTGTAATTTTTATGCTACTTTTAACTTCAAATTATATACATTGCTAGGTTTTGGTAAGTTTGGTTTGCAGAACACAAAAATATATAAATTAAATGGAATAACCAAGCCTTTACGTTTGTTGCGGCTAATTACATATATGCGCATTCGGGAAAATAACAAATACCATTAAAATCAGCATAAAAAACTACACCACCACGTATAA
>JAQFXM010005628.1:0-14611 GCA_034693345.1 Entomobrya multifasciata | reverse complement strand
ATGAGGTCAGGAATCGGGGTCAAAGGTCAATATCAGACACATGTCATGTGACATATCATTCGAAAGCTCAGGTTGAGCAGACCACGAAGATGATATCAACATAATCTCCTGTCTGAAGTCATCAATGGATTTCATTGAAACTTGACAAGACCATATAACTACTAAAGCCAATTTTTATGCATATTTTTTGAGGTCAGGAAACGACTCTACTTGACCAAGGTCAACTAATTTTTAAAATTTAAAAGAGTTTAAACTGTTTTATTATTGCAAAAATGAATTCAAATAATTAAATTATATCATTGTGCAAAATTTCAGGTCAATGTGTTGACCCATTTTAGCGCCATAACGATATGAAGTTTTAACTTTTTACAAGCCAACACTCTAGCGGCATTTAACTTGTGCAAAAATGAAAGCAATTTTATTTCTTCATAAAACAATAATTATTCTTGCTACTTTTTGAGCATATTAGTCGCAAGTTCCCTATATCCTGTTGTCAGGTTTATTGCCAAAGAAAACAAATTTTTCAAGTTTAGCGAAAAACTGGCAGATATATGCATTTTAATGAGTTGTCTCTCTAGAAGTCGATTTTCCAAAAAGTTGTGCTCTTATTGGACAAAGTTTCGAGACAAATGGTATCATAAGACATAAATACGTTTTTGTACTTTCCTTTTCTTGCTGAACATGGTTCTGGAATAATATTGGCTCATAATAACAAATCAAGCATAATTACATTTAACCTCTTGTAAAAAAGCAGCACTCATATAGCACCTAAGGGAAATACAATTCAACTTAATGCATGTCTTAAAGCACAAATCAAGCCAGTCTATTTTGGAAAAGAAGAAACTACAAACGTTGATCGATCGTAGACAGACAATCGCATTTGCTTATCTTGGTTCAAAAGCGAAGTTTATCTGTCATTGACAATAGTTTTTGAGGTAAATGTATCTGTTATTAATGGAAACATTTAATTGCTCAAAAACGGTTTCGAATAGAGATCTACGGTTTTCACCATTGGAATCTACGTGTCCGAAACTATCACAAACATTGTTTTGAGGTCCCTAAGTGAAATTCGAAAAATTTCGAAAATAACCTCTAGAGAGCGTACGTTTTCGATTTTGCCAATCAAACTTTAGCGACCTCATGCAGAACTTGAAGAAGCATTTGTGAAGAAAGAGATATAATATGCATTGAATATTGTTACTTTCTGAAGAAACTTATGCTAATGCTGCTTTTAAACTATTTGGATTATGATTTCTACTTATATGAATTTTTTCCTCGTCCGCTTAGTATGGATATTACTAATATGTACTTGGTTAAGCACTACAAAATGTAATTTGAAATTTTCAATTAACGTAGTGAATAAATTAGTGACACTCCACTCAGCTATTCCTTTACTTTGCTTTTTGCAACTGACGTCATTAGAGGAGAAATCAATCCATAAATAGTATTTTTGATGCTGCTTTTTCTCATAACAAATATTCGAAATAGTTGCACTAAAATTAATGTTAGTGTTAAAGAGCAACAAAATAAAGCAACTATTCCAACTGGTGACCATATTAGAATTTTTCCAGGATCTCTTAGAGCCGCCATTGATTCTATTTTTATTGAAGCTGTCAGATTGATCTGCCTCAAAGATGATTTCAAATTTTGTAACTTGATCATAATCCCCATTTGAGTCCATTTAGTATTAATGTCCATAAACTTTCTGGATAAGTATCCTTTTGCCCTTAAACTAAGTTTAAATTCATACTTCAAATGTTTTTCTAAGTTTAATCCCCTGCAATAAAATTTATCTTCAACTACCCAAACCTTATTTTTTAAGACGTCAGAAAAACCCTGACCAAACGTCTCGTGTATAACTACGGAAAAAAGTAGTTTATTTTTTAAACATTTATTCAAAAAATTCGTAAAATTTTCCTTTTTTAAGTCGTACTTGTTAGCATAAGCGACTACGATTTCATTCAAATCTCTTTTATTACTAATAGGCTTAAATACATCTCGAAATGCTTTCGGAACAAACAAATCAATAAGTGGAATGAAAGCGGCAAATCTTTCACCCATTTCAACATTATAATTTTTGTTCATAAAATCCATTAAATCTGGAAACTCGCTAAATGACATGTTTTCAAATGAAATACTGCCTTGATACGAACTTGAGAGCCACACCATTGAAACTGAGAGGAACCCAAAGAAAACTCGTAAATGTTTATAGCTACAGGAGACTCCAAACAATGGCCACATTATATCCAGAGCTTTTATAAGGTTTTTGGATACAAATGTATAAAGTATTACAATAGCTATTAGAGCTATCCAAACTGTGGGAGCAAATGCGGTCAACATGCTAAAATTAAATACAGATGCATCGTGTATGCCAATACATGCTATAACATTCACATATTGATCCAACCGGACCATGTCTAGTGCACTTCTTAAGTTTACTACATCCAATGGGATTTCTCCAAACAGACTTTCTAGCACAATCAAATGAACAAACCAGTTGGCAGTAACCCATTCACCAATAGGAAAATGAACGATATTTAAAACGGTTGTTATATTGAAAGTGGACTGAAGTGCGGAATATTGTAGTGTTTCTGGTAAACGACATCGAGCTAAGGCTTCATTTAAATGTTTTAAGTTGGTATTTTGTCCGTGAAATATTTTAAAACATAAATCAAAATCTTCCCAGGCAAATCCTCCAGCGATACCAAGTGGATACTCAACACGAACATGTAACCCATATCCTTGTCCATTAAGTATATTATGAACTCTGAGTAGATTGCCTAGTGGAATATATTTAGGATAAGTGTGATATGTATTCCGGTTTGGACAGAAATAACAATAAATGAAAACATCTGAAGTTTTGTCCATGAAGAATAAGAGTGGAGCATGAAAGGGTTCTAAGTGTGGCTTGTAAACAAGACTCTTGAACGAAATATATATTTCTTGAGCGCCGTAATTAAAGTCGAGATTTATACAAAATACTAGTTCTTCAGAAGTTGAAAATCCACTGTTTTGAATAGCAAATATGGTTTCAGCAAAGTTTGAAGTGTACAGAAGAAATATCAAGCATTGAACTGAACTTTTCTGAGATATTGTGAATCGAAAGTGGCCATGTTTTAGCGTGAAATTTCCTCTATCTAATGTCTTATCCGAAATTCTGAACTTTAACTTTTTTGTGGTGAAATATGTGTAAGAATATATATGTGGGCTAGAACTTCTATCTGGAAGCTCCAGTTTTGGTTGACGATTTTCACCGGTGACAACATTTATTAAACATTCCGATTTGATGTTCACAGGTAAGCTTGGTATAATATGAGATATTTCTGCTAATATGTGAATTAAAATATTTCCGAAGAATAACATGCATGTCAAAAGCTCCATTTCAACAGCTAGAGGTCCAAACTAGGTGGATTGTCTGAATTTCTCGTGAATTAAGCTCACGTGTTAAAATTTCACAAATGTCTTCGTAAATTTGCTATCCATAACTGGTCTTAGTAGGGAGCGTGGAGCAAATAATTAGAACTTTATTGAGTTTCTGTGCAAAGAGCGCTGTGATAAGTAACTATGAGCACTTACGCAAATAATAGTTACTTGTGTAATCTAAAAATACTGGCTACCATGTACAAGTATTGATTTTTTCAAAGCAATTACAGTTAGAATATTGGGTTTATCAATTTTAAATAATAATTTCAAGACATTCCAGTCGTTAAGACTGTTGAAGTTAAACCTGTGTTAGCAAATCGATCCAAACCATTGGCTGGCGGTTTAATTGTCGTCTTACTCAATATATATATTTTTTTGTAACAAGCTTATATAAAATGAATGCATTCAGCACGACTATAAAATTAATCTTGTTTTGATCCCAACTGAATGTTATTAACAGGATATATTCTCTGACACAGTAATATATTCATAAGTGTGTACATAATTTACAACAAGCTGTCATATAGCTATTCAAATGTTGAGCCAAAATCTCAAAATCAAACCAAAACTCACAAAACCAATGCTGAACCCATGAATTTTAACGCAAAACAGAACAAAACCAATGCTAAGTACAATTACAATTATATGCAAAAGCAAAACTTTATAAAAACCCAATATAAACTTTTCCAAACCACATCCTTTAACCAAGTCGTAATTGTATCCCCCTAATGAACGAGTAACATTATAATAATGGTTACATTACATTAATATTAGTGCTGGCTGCACTGGCTCATTTCATAATGTTATTTGTGGTATCAAATTTTAACAGTGATGTTCCATATGCCTTCTGTCCAAAATATATACATAAAGAAATCATACATTAATACAATATGCTAACTAAATCATGAAGCACATTTATTTAAAGCAGATATCAAATTTGTAGTTCGATTTAACAATTAATTTTTAAAACGTGTGAGCAATAATAAAGTAACAACTAAATATTTTAAGCATTAATTTTTTGTAACAGACAAATTTTGAAAAATATACTTAACTTTTGAAAGCATGTTAAGTGATGGCAGTCTCCAAAACTTGTAGTTCTCAAAAACGATTGTCTGTCGACGATCGACCAGTCCCAACTTCGACTTTGACACACCTCTTTGAAATGTGACCCACTTGAGTGGTCAAACCTGACCAACAACTTTGTTGCTATACAAATACAAACAACAAACACCTCTCAGCTTTCGGATTTGAAAATAATACAAAAAGCAATTAAAGAGTTTTTGAGGCACCTGGATAAAAACGGAGAAGGGATTAGAAATGACACAAAGATACAGAGTTTGGAGAAGATTTGCAAGGAAATGGAGCCAACCAAACAATTGATCCTGATTGAAGTGGAAACTGAGCAATAAACTTTGGCAAAAATTTGGGAAACGAAGAACCAGGATACTGACGGACAAAAACGTTGTTCCGTAATGAAAATCCGTGGTGGGTGAGAACTTAAAATAATAAATAATGGAAATGCCCAGAAATTGGAACAAATAAATCTTAAAATATTTTGATAGTAGTAGCCAGTTGGCTATGTAACTAGTTTGTTTAGAAATATAATGTGGTTAAGTGCCTTCAGTCAAATACATTCAAAAGAAAGTTAAAAATTAGCTTTAAACTTAACATTGTTTAATTATTTAAAATTATATCATTTAATTACTTTATAATCAATCGAAGGTGACAAATTAGCAACAAAATAATCCAGTCAAAGTTAAGTTTCCATGTTAACAATTTAAACAATAAATAACTAGGCTTAGAATATATATTGTCATACTTTTTACTAAATATTTTGTTTGAAAACCATATCACGAAATATTGTTCGAGTAATAATAATAATTCGTGATCTTCATTTCCAATTACTATATTGATGTAGCGTGGAAACTTTTAAACCAAGAATCTTATTGACATACCAGCGTAGACTTGGTTTTAAACACCTTATTTTTAATGTGCTAGATTTGATTATTATGACACGATTTAGTATTAGTACATTTTTTCGTAGAGTAAAAGAATGAAAAAATACTGTTAAATGATAACAATTTTTTTTTGGCAGCTTGATAATTTTGAGCCATAAACGTACAATCATACTGAAATGTAAACAATATTGTGTATAAAGATGCGCAAAGAATATTCAGCTTTAAAGTTATAAATAAAACTGTGTAAACAAGTAACCAAATTTCAAGACCCAGTTTAAATAAATGGACTCATTAGTCATTATAAAACTTGCCAATTTTATGTTTCACCGGCTATTTCATGAAATAACATGAATTTTCATCACCACATTACATCACATGTCAAAATACAAATCCAGGATTTATCCTCGCATTTTCTTCATGTCTTGACATAACATGTTCTGGCCATATCTTTACTGTGCATCTCTTCGATTAAGTTTATATTTTTCAGAGTGATTGGTGATATTTAATGTTTACGTTTGTAAGCAGCATGTTTATTGTGTGAGCAGACACCATACAACACATTACAATAAAAGGCAATACACATAAAAAATGCTGACCAAGAAAAGGAAACAAAGACTTTTGCTCGGAAATTGGGGCAAAATGATATTGTGTGGCAAAATGGGAAAACAACTTTTCGTTAGTTGAATGTAAACAGCAATATTTTTTAGCTGTATTATTAGTGTTTGACTTTTTTCTGGATTCTATTATTCCAATAAAAAATTTAACACAAATATTGCCCTTTAGTAAATTATATTACTATAGTATTGGCAAGATATAGATCAAGAAACTTAACTAAGATTTTTGTGTTTACAATGGAAGTTACCTTAGTTAACGAAGCTCCAGTAGAATTTAGGAATGGTAATTTGGTGGACAAATTTAGTATTCGGCAACCAGTTTTGACCGATATTTCATCAAAATTCTTCCAAGTTGCTGGACGTCATACGCAAGAAAAATTGCAAACTAAAATCAATTCTATGCTAAATATTGACAAAAGTGTTAATATTACTTCCGCATACGACACAGCGTAAGTATTTTGCCCCAATGAAATTATATTTTTTCTCTTAAATAAAATTGTGATTCTGAGTTCGTTTTCAATGATTTCGTTATTGCATTATTTAGATTATCGTGTTCCATGCGTATAGTAAAAAATAATGAGGGTACTGACAACGTTTTGGATATACTTTGGGGAAGCACAGGAAACCATTCAGTTTTCTCCACTATTTCCCCACAAGTTAAAGCCGGAGCAGGAATAAAAATGAGAATGGAACTCAATGATGAAAATAATTACAAAATAATTTCTCCAGGTAAAACCGTTGAAAATTTGACTAAAGTATAGCACACAGATTTACTACATAAATTATATATAGTATTCTTTGTTACTTTATACATATATATGCCCATATTTGGACTTCTTTTTATTTGTTAACAGTTTACCCTTTGGAGAATATGTTTGTCCAGGAAACATTTTCGGGTATAATAATGCGTTTAAATCAAGTTCCCATTGGCATAGTAAACCAATGGAAACAACCTCTTGGAACTGTATCTGGAAAATTTACTCTTAGCTTGATATTCGATGAGGAGTTTTTTAATACTTACATTCTTGATAATACACCGATAAATCACTGTCAATCAATTTTGGCTAAAATGCTTGAAAGTGAGGATAATGGGGACACGGTTATTAATTCGGCAAGTGGTCAATTTATAAAATGTCACAGGGCTGTGTTAGAAGCAAGCTGCTCATATTTTGAGTCAGTGTTTAAAAGTGGGATGCAGGAGAGTTCTACAAATACTATAAATATTACTGACATGGAGGAAAATGAGGTCAGGGCCTTTTTGGGTTATTTGTACACGGGGGATGTGAAACCAGCACTGGAAAATGTCCAAATAGCTTGGAAACTGCTGAAAGCTGGAAACTACTATGGACATGATCAACTCTTCAGTTCAATGAGGGAAATATTGATGGCAAAGAGAAATGAGAAATTTACAGTGGATTTAGCTTTAGATATGATATTATTTGCTCGAAGGATGTGTGATTCTGGAAGTGGTGAAAATTCTCAAGAGATTACTAACAATGTTTGGATTGATGTAATTTTAAAATCTGTACACGTTCTGAAATGGTAAATAATAAAGTATTTGGGCATTAAACTTTTAACAATTTAATGGTGTAATTTAATTGCTTGACTATATATAACACTTTCTATTATTATTTTTGTGGAAACAGGTATACCGAGGAAAAACCATTGGACCTTCAGCGATCTGAAAAGTATAGAAAGCTGCACGTGGACACTCCGCAAATTGCTATGCAACTTCACTCAAGCTTTATCAACATTTCGGATCCAGGGGCTATTGAACAAAAGGGACCAAATTGGATAAAGAATTTTACGGTTGAGTAATATGAGATGTGGAACTATTGTGACTGGCTTAGATTTTTTGTTATACTTGTGCAATTTAACTCGAAAGTCATACAAAATGGTTTACTGCTGTGTGTAATCATTTGAGCTTATGTTTTAAGCCAGTACTATATCTGGTAGCAATTAAATTTACAATTATATTAATGTTGAATTAATTTATCTAATTTAAATTAAATTCACTTAACATCAGATTCTTTAAACATTACTTATGTTACTTATTAGTAAATTTTGATAGTGGTTTTTAATTTGATGTCACGATAAAAAAATAGAACGTGAGCTGAAATGTTCCTTATCTTTTTTAGAGTTTAAAGTAATCACAATACATTTACTTTAAAAACACACATTTAACTATTAACGTTTTTTATGTTTCTATGTAATAATTAGATTTTGATTATTTGTTTAAAAACCTAATTGATAACTCATTGTAGTTAAAGTGTTAAATAATTGCTAAGGGTAATTTAATAAAATAAAAGTATGAATTCTTAAAGTTACACTTTTAAGGACACTTTTGTGTATATAATTTAACGATACGTTTCTTTACAATGTTAACATAATGAATGTCTGACTGTAAACGATTTAAAAAGAGTTACGTTCTGTAAAATTCAACTAATCTTAATTGTATATTTTCTACATTTAGGCTATATCCATTGTTATGCAGATATAATAATAGAAAAGTGAAATTTTAGAATAATATAATTTTGTAATTTTTTGGTTAGGCTATGTTATGTATTGCACAAATACGATATGTAATTTCTTATACACAGTTTACAAAGGCAATCAGATAATATAGGTTTTATGTTGAAAATGTATTTATCGACTTTTTTATACAAATACAAAGTTAATCAGTTTAAAATGTTTTTTATGAAGGCAACACAGTTATTATGTAAATAAAGCATATTTCTCATCAAGTTAAAAATATTTTTAAAGTCGACCTTTTTCCACATTACTTTGTTTAAAAATGTTTACGAAATGTTGAATATTTTTCTAATACTTGATTATTATTCAAGTATTAGAAATTATTGTTAACTTTCGGAGGAGAATTCATTACAATTAAAACAGATTTATTTATTTGGCAGGAAACTTTGACACAAAAATGATAAAATACCACATCGTCATTTGATAAACTTTTTGATTTTCAACGAATAAATCATCTCTCCAAAATAACACTTCATTTTCTTAAACCATTATCAACTCATCTTTCAGATGATATATTATTACGCCGCTGAAAGCGAAGCGTCAGCAAGTATTGACTTTATATATTTGTCCGTCCGTCCGTCTGTCTGTCTGTAGACACGATAACTCATGAACGCGTTGACCGATTTCGCTCAAATTTGGTAAGTGGGTCACTATGGTCAAGGTCAAGAACCCTGTTGATTTTCAGCCCCCTAGGTCAAACCCCAAGGTCATAGCGCAATCGAAAGGTCTCGTTGAGTAGATCATATATCATGTGTCACTTTAGATCACCGTGACCTCGTTGGGTCAGAAATCGGGGTCAAATGTTGCAATGTTGAAACATATGCCATGTGACATATCGTTCGAAAGCATTTTCCATTGACAACATCAGTGTTCATCACTGTCATTTGTCGCAATATTATCATCGCAGCGGCGTCATTATGGTCGCTATTACAGCGGGTTTATTTAAGTTAATATCAATGCGCTTGAGAGTGAAATGAATTGTCATTGAATCAAACTACCCCGAAGACTCGAATGAAACTGTATCACACAATTGACACAAACTATATGTCTGTGAACTTTAAATTGCATTGCAACATTTATTTTGCATTACATCTAATTATTACGCCGCTGAAAGCGAAGCGTCAGCAAGTATGGAGTTTATTATGCTTGTCTGTCTGTCTGTCTGTCTGTAGACACAATAACTCATGAACGCGTTGAACGATTGCGCTCAAATTTGGTATATTCGTCATTATGGTCAAGGGCAAAAATTCTATTGACTTTCAGCCCCCAGGGTCACCCCCCAAGGTCAAAGGTCAAAGTCCAAAATTTTCAACGTGGACATAGTGTATATGTTAATAGCTCAATCAAAAGCTTTCGTCGAGTAGATCAAGACTAATTTGTCAGTATAGGTCAATGTGACCTAGTTGGGTCCAAAATAGGGGTCAAAGGTTGCAATTTCGAAACATACACCATGTGACATATCTTTCGAAAGCATTTTTCAATTTGTAAGTAAATAATTAATAGAATTCAACGAGCGTTTAGGATAATAACGTTTTATTTATTTTTCATTGACAACATCAGTGTTCATCTATGTCATTTGTCACAATATTATCATCGCAGCGGCGTCATTATGGTCGCTATTACAGCTGGTTTATTTCATTAAATTTACTCCTATACAATTTACAGTTGTCGAAAGGGCTACTAATAGACAAAACTGACTTATCTTTTCTCTACAATGTTCTTTGCTTTCTTTCTTTTCGTCTCCTTTCTTCTCGATTTCAACTCAACGCCAACGTATCCTCATCGTTCCATTCAGCCAAGCAGTCTGGAAAATTTTTGATTCCTATTTCTGCTATAATACAAGTACAAATCTAAATCTAACAAGTACGCTACTTTTTTCGAATTTAGCATTTCTTTGGAAGGTGATTTTGCTCTCTTCAGAACAAGCTTTGGCATTTTTCCGTTAGCCTACCCGATTCCGTTGAAAAGAATGTTTATATATTTAACGTCTTTCTTACATGTTTAATGTAGTTTCGAGCCATGATATCCAATTCAAGCTAAGAGGCCACCAAAGGAGTATAATAATTCTTGAGTTGGCTATATTCCAGTTATTAAGTAGAAAAACCCTTTGAAAAGATAATAGGAATAGGTATTCCTAAACTTAAATACTACTTTGAAATAAATGGTAGGATTGAGCAATAAAGAAAATAAATATTAAAACTTGTCAAAGTAAATATTTGGCTTTAGCGTTTCGTCTTTTACCAAAGTCGGCTATTTAATTCATAAGTAAAAATGAAACTAATTGGTCGATTACAAATTCTTCAAACTTTGTTGGTGTGTCTTTCTCCATTGAGTAGAACGGTCCAAATTCCGCTCGTACAGAACGGCAAGACTTAAAAAATCGTTTAAACCAGCGACGCTGTTTATGCCCGAATGCATGTATCATAGAATTTTGATACAAAATCACTTTCATAAAATGCTGCACTTCCTCAGATGACACATATATATCAGCGACGTAACCAAATACAAAAATTGTAATGGGTATCATGTTAGCAGCAGAAATAAAAAACAACAACAAAAATAAACTGGGTATGCGATCAGATAAGCTGATACAAACAAACAGACTTAAAATCTGGAAGGAAATGATCATCACAGCGTAACCAACGATTAAAAAGTTTTGGTTCGTTTCATTGAATAATGTTGCAAATATTTGAATACTCCGATATTCCTTTGTTGCTTTCATCGTTTCATCTACTTCTGGACTCTGAAACTCTTTCGTTACTTTTCTCAAATACCAAAAAGTGTCATAATATTTGTAAAAAACAATCATATCAAATAAATATTTAATATTTTGAAAAACCTTTTGTAAACATGTAAACATTCGGTCAAATAGTACGCATTTGTCATCAGACCAATCGAAAGATCCACTACAACACCTGCTATTAATGGTATATTAGCCATGAAATACAACATGTAGACACAATACTTAATCGTCAAGTAATAGCTCGAATCACTAGCAAATATATCGTCATGAGTTATACATTGAGGAAGTAGAAAGTAGCCAAGTATAGATGCTTTACATGGAAAATACATCACTGCAGCAAATACGACTACTGCAACTATTGGTGGATTTGCAGTCATTGTCAACAAAGTTAGTTTTAAGAAACTTTGTTTAAATGTTGAGGCGCAAGTAGATGTCGATCCATCTAGTTCAACAAAAGTTATCTTACAACGTATCACGCTTCGTTTGTATTCTCGTTTTAAAATGCGATAAAAGTACGACTTACAGTTTTCTCGGTGAAGGTAAAAGATCATATTGTTAAAACCATTTGTAAATGCCATTGGGTTTATTGCATACATCCAACGGCCAAATGCGGAACCACCAACAGTAATTATTGCCGTCATTTCCATTAGCGTTTGAATGAGTGGTCGGTCAGGATGAAATTTGAATCCGTCTGCAAGTACCAGTTGAATAAGTGTTGCAACAGAAAATACTGCGATGAAATTTTGAATTCGTTTAAACAAAAACCATTTTACGCTACTTGTCTTTTTCAATCTTTCATTGAACGATACAAATCGACACTTTGTCAAGCTCCAGAAGTAGCTTATACAGCAAATTGTACTTGGGTACTTGGTTAGCAGGACAACATACTTTAAAATGCCATCTTCAAGGGGTAACTCTGATTTGCCTTGGATATTAGGTAGTTTTATAATTTTTTGGTTTGCTGGAACAACAAGGTCCCAGTATTTCTTAAATAAGGCTTCCATTTTACTTTTAGTTTTAATTTTGTCCTTCAGAAACTGAATGCAAACTGACTCGGTTAAAAAAAACTTCGATAATGCTGATCCACAATTTTGTATTTGTTATATGACCAACTATAAAGCGTAACCCGAATTCGAAACCAATACAGTACAATTACGTGACAAAGGTGACCCGTATGTATGTAAAGACTAGGTACGCTTAAGGAAATCGCTTATTTACTATTAATCGACCTCGGTTAACTTAATCTGAACTATAAAACTTTAGACATTCGATACAATCAGTTTTACGGCCAAACTCGGTTTGAAACATTTGATACACTAATATAAGTGATTTAGGTAAAAAAGAGAGAATATTGATTAAAATTTAATCTGCTGGGCCGCTGGAACTTTTCTCGATAAACTTTTATATACTTGATGAGGTTTATAGGGATTTGACTACGGTACGAATCCTTGTGTCAATATCAGAAAGGTATTTGTCATTAACTTTTAATTGCCAAGAGGAGCACAGTTAACTCAGGTTTGCTCTTATTAAAGTCCGGTTTACATAAACACGGGCGAGAATTTTTAATACTCGGCAAAGCCAAGTTGAATATTATATGAAATTACATAAACATTGCCCATGGAAATGACGATACGAACTTATTTTTCGCAATATTTTGAATAAAACGAGAAAAGTAGAAATCAAATTTGATAAGTTTTTGTTGTGGAATGTTCTTTACATGTTTTGAAACATGGCTGAATGACCGCAATCATTTAAACTCATACTGTTCTAAACAAAATTTCATTTTTGATATATACTATATTTACAACTTATACAAGTCGGATTTCATGTTAAGTAAGTTGTGCGTTCGAAATTCATTCCAAGCAAATACCTCTTAATAAAACAACAGATTCCATAAGTTTATTGATTTTTAGATAATTTGATTATTTTTAAGCTACTTTTGACATTCTGAGAGTACTTTGAATTTTCATTTCCATTAAAACTTCGTTTTGCAAAAATAATAACATTTTTTAAGCAATAAACAATTTTAATTTATTATGTTGCCTTGTTAATCTTTATTCAATTTGGCAGCATACTGGGGTGCAATTTTAATAAGGTTTGAATTTGGTAAACTTTTTAAACTTTAAATAAGTTGTAAGTTTAAAACAATGTATTTAAATTATCTCGTTTCGACAGCTGTTTCTGATATGAAACTTTACGTTAGCAACAGTAGAAGTAAACAATTGAGCAAAGTTTAAATAATAATAAAATTCCAGTATTGTTGAAATGCCGTTCACTTTTTTCAACATTGAGTTACAGGACTAGTTGGCCTATGTTTGGGTTTTCGCTACTGAGAACTGTTATTACGATAAACTGAAACTATATGCGTTTAAAAACACTGATTGCAAAGCTAATTTTCTAGCATAGTTTATCGATACTGAATAAGATGGGCCAATTCAAAATGGGCACGTGTGCAATGGTCACTTACCTAATTCCAATCGGATTGTCATCGAATGTTTCGTACTCTAAAATTTTGGATTTCATTTGAGCTTTAGCCTTGCAAATGGAACGCATTTTATTGGTAGTATACAATTATCATTTTATATTTTCATTTATATAGGCACTAAACCTATTGGAATTTTTGAACGAAATTAGCATGTATTCAGTTTAGACTATGGTATCTTACCAAATTGCGATACCTTAGTCTATCAATTATCCATTTAATAGTTTGCAGATTTGCAAATCATGTGATCGTTAACCAACAAACAAACGTGGAATTTTAGAATATATACCATGGAAAGTCTATATTAAATCTGTTTTATTATGAGTGTATTTTATAGTTACCATCGATTAAAACTTACAATTAATAATACATAAATAAATTTTGGTCAAATAAAAATGTTTTTTCAACATACGACACGATAAAATTTTATATTATAGCTCGGTGGTTCTACATATATTAACTGGCAACATTAATTAAGCCACATAACTCTTTGGTAAATTGATTGGATGGCTATCATTGAATAATTAATTAATAAAAAGTGGCACGTGCTAAGCAAAAAGGGAGTAACACTCAGATTTCAATATCTAAAATGTTGGCGTAACAGATAGCATTATACCTTTATATGTTTTACATAGCTAGCCTAAAAATAACTAGAGAAAGTTACAAAAAGCTATCGTATGACACGTCAGCGTCAGCACTATCGATTTGTTCAACATTGCATCAAACTCAACACGACAGACTACGAAAGCTTTGTTCAGTACTCATGTTAAACGTTACTGAATTACACTCCGTTCAGAAAGTATTGCACGTTTTGAAAAGTCATCATAACTTTCATATAAATCAATATTTGTGAAAAACG
>JAQFXM010005627.1:0-14614 GCA_034693345.1 Entomobrya multifasciata | reverse complement strand
AGCACGTAACCCTGCCGCACCAGTTTAACTATTTTTTACTCTAAAACTGGGTCTACAGTTTTGATGACTTTGATAAAATTCATGAAATTGTTCAAATAAAGAATGTTACTTGTTTGAAAAAAATCAAATCATTTCTTGCTTTTCCTTGCCATTTGATGGTTTCATAAGAATTAATTGTGCACATTGTACATTCACGCTTGCGCTATGATGCTCCGAACTAGAAACACCACCCACCAGCATACTTCAAAGAGCGGACTTGATCATTTTCATAAACTTAAAATTGTTCTTTTTAATAACTGTTCAGTCAGTTAGCTATAAATTCACCTATTCCGTGGGTCGGGTGCGGGTAAAATGTACTTATGTACTTAGGTTGAAGTGAAGTCGTTGTAAAGTTGGAAGTCAGTAAGTCAGTTCAAAAAAAGACTGAAAAGAAAAATCGAAAAAACGGACGTGATCGTACGTACAAAATACGGTAGATGGCGCTACATGCTCTTCTAAATGAAGACGGTCGAGTCAACGGAACGTCACGGTCACGAAAGCAACTTGCTTTGCTTCTTCGCTGTGTGCTTGAGCTTGCTGAGCACTTTCTCAGTTTTCTCGTTTCCTTTCTTTTTGCTTTGTTGGCGGATTCGCTCACTGCGTTGCTCTCTTTCTTTTCATGCTTGTTTCTCACTCGCTAGGGAAGCTCTCAGGGAAAATAGAGAAAGCATCTCATCAAACAAGTCTGTTTACTACGCTTTCACATTTTTGACAATCTTTTTAGTTGTTATTCATTAGTTGTTTTTTTCATCATTTTTGATCAAATTATTTTTAATTAGGCAAACTGTCATTTTGCAGGTAATTTGTGTAATTCTGCAATTAAAGGGTTTAATTTTTTCATGCTTGATTCCAACTTTTAGAAAAGGTCTGGAATTATTTGTATCTGCTTGTTTTGTAGAATTTCCATTCTGTTGCGGTGATCTAGGCCAGAGTCCAGGCACTAAACAAGTAAATTCTTTGAATCTAGTTTGAACAGTTTTTTGAAAGTGTCAACTTGAGAAGGTAAATTTAACTTCATGGTTATGAGATTGATTTCGCCGAAAAATAAATATATTTGGTAGTTTTACAGAATCACATTTTGATGTGTAGTCAGTTTAGTCAGTGCTTTTTACGACAAACTGTGCAAAATTTTGTTTTGATTTTTGTAGTAAAATGGCGTCTGTACAGGCTGCTTCAAGTGCCGAAAACTTAAGCAACGCCCAATCTGGATTGAGTGAAGTTTCTGCTGCAAAATCCACGGCCCCACATCAATCGTTTGCTTATGGAGGTGGATCAAGTGTTCGGAAAATGTCTGGTGGCAGTCAACCCAGCAATTCTGGAACTGTCGCCCGTAACTCTACTCGAAGCTGGAAGGATATGCTGGAAATTGTGAAGAAATTGCACAATAATGCTGACAATCTTCAAGAAAAGATCTCCCGATTGCATTGTAAGTAAATTGAGGTATAGTTCTTATTAAGCTTGGCATTTTAAGATTGTTTTGTGTACATAATTCATATTATGCAGCTCATATTTTAATCATGCTGTTTCTTCTTCTTTTTATAAAGGTGACTTTGCTGATTTAACTCTCAGAGCTACATGCTTGTTTGATGGCACCACCGTCCAAATCTTGAATGATGACTACCCAGAAATCGGCGGAATTCCTAGTCCTGAGGAAACCTATTTTTTAAGGCAAGATGTTGATGATGCGTATGCGGATTTGTCGCAGATTCTGAGTCTGCGGGAGATCCGAGCTGAGCCAGAGTTATGAATAGGAGAAAACATGAAGTAAAATCTGCTGGTACGATTTTTAGACTGAAGACAATTTCACCTTCGGTAATGTTAACTGGTTGTAGTTAACCTTGTATAATAAGTTTTATTAATTTTTTCTCTCGATGCCTTTTAGTTTTAAATGATTTTGATAACAATGTAGTTTTAAGCTTTTCTGTAAACGGTAAATTGCTGTAGATATTTACATTTCGATTCAATGTATCATCTATTCGAAAGCAGATTCCTTAAAATTCTTAAACTTGGCGAATCCTAATTCTTTGTTTTCAAATAAACAACTCTCTAAATTATCTGTGACATAATTTTGTTATAATTCCTAATGATATTCAAAGTAAAAGTAAAATAGTAAAATATCAAATTGGGCTAACCCTACATTATAGAAGAATTAACTGAAAAGTTCCAAGAAATATCTTTTCATTTGTCGATTTCATATAGCCATTATCAATTTATTTAAGTTATGTTTAATCGATTTCTCCAATTTATTTATTTTTGCATGACACTTAATAGTTTCTACTAAATATGATAAAATAGTTTAAGTATTTCATCAGTTTGCATGATCAAAATGAATGGACACGTAAAAAAACTTCATTTAAGTCACGGTAATGACTTTGTTAAGTTCTGTGTTGTATGTTTTGTATTTATGAATTTTTGAATGATGAATCACCAGCATACTAGATCATTAAAATCCCACAGGGAGACACGCCACTATTTAAGCGTCAAGTGCCTTTGCGAGCATAATACAAACACAAGATTTCGCAGTAGTGGTGTAAAATGTCAACTTTATCAAAAAGCTGCTTACAGAAGGAATATAATCAAGACATTATTCATACATCATCACTCTTTCCTTAGGAAAATGAAATCTTTTTAGTACATTTTATGATTAACAAGTAGTTTCACAAACCCTACAAAATAATCAAAAACCCACTAATCGCAAGAATGTACACACACCACATACAAGGGTTCCTCTTCCACTTTGCAACTTATACTACTCCTCTACCTACCACCACCACCACCACTGCATCTTTCACCACACAAGCAAAACCAACTTAGTATGTACTACTACAACAATATATTATGTGTGTGTTTAATGATACACATTACAAATGTGTTTACAAAAGAAAATCGCTGTGTAAATTTGCACTTCCAATATTTGCAAAAAAGCCTGTTGAACTTAAAGGAAACATAGATACATAACATTCATTCTTAATACGACAAACTAACTTGGATAATAGTAATGACAAGCAAAGAAGACGAGAGAGAGAGAGAAGAGGAGGTTTTTTATACTACTTTAACGTGCTACAAACACAACTATTATACATAGTGAGAGCGTTTTGTCGGTAACTGCAGCTTTTTCACAGGGTGAGAGAGAGAGAGAGGTATAACAAGCATGGAATAATAAGCTCGTTGTAAATATTTACTCGTTAAATTGGTTGATGCAACCAACCAAACCTTTTCCCGAGAATGATGATGGTGACATTACCACTTTATAAGAGATTCTTCAGGTTTCCTCCTTCAACAACATTCACAAAACGGAAGATTTACCTTTTTGCTTTATAGCATTTTACCGACACGTCAACATTACACACACACACATTATATATTATTCTTTTAAAAAAAGATCTCTCTAGCATCTTTGCTTTCATTTCAAATATATATGATTATACTCACTAGTCACTAGCATCATCACACCAAACATTTACTTTAACAAGTTTAGCAGCATTTTCTGTTGCATTACATCAGTAAAAAGTACTTTAATGTTGAAGTTACGCTTTGGGGTAATATAATATCGGATATATCTCAAGTAAAAAAAAATATTCCACTTGCATATAATAATCTCATTCAAAAACCCATAAAAGAAACCAAAAATATACATAGAACCATATACAAATTTCATGCGTATCGTTTGATCAGAGATTGCCACTTAAACAAATGTTTGATGAAATGACTATCTTTCCTTTTTTACTGTGCTTTATTTGTTACTCTCCTACTGCCGAATCAATGTTTGCTTCTTCTTCAGCACCAGAAAGTCATAAAGCATCCCGAAAAGTTCAGCTATCTGTAGACCGACACCATACCACCAAGGACCAAAGACCAAACATATATAGTAGTCCTGCAGCAGGTTTAGCTGGTCTGGTCGGTTTCTGATTTTCTAAAGCCACTTTACTTCTAACGACTTTCATATTACATTACTACTTTTTGTGTTAGGCATACATATGTACAAAGTATAATATTCTATTCCTCCCTTTTTGCTCCCACATAGTTATCATTATCATCATCATCCTTTTTCGTATTACAACAAGCAAACAAGGCTTCAGTTCTCCTCTCTCTTTTTCTACTCACACGGGCGGTGGATCGTCCGGATGAAACGGAAGTTGGAAAACGTGGGAAAGAGTAACCTTTGGGCACTTTTTTGACGGGAGCATATATGAAATGTAGGGAAACTATATTACTCTTATATACAGGCGTATGTCAAACTTGAGCAAGCAATCTCTGAAAAACTCTTGAATTATTCAAGTCTCGTTACGACCACCATGCTATAATATTACTGCTATACTATACACACGATGCGATGATGGGCAACCAGCAAATCTATAATACACTCGAAAGAATTACTTTAGATTTATATTCCGTTTAGATTGCTTTTTCTTTTCACGTTCGTCCGTATCACTACATTTTTTCGGTGCGGTGCATTGCCGATAGTCAAGGAAAAACTAAAAATACGTCGGAACTCTAAAGAAAGTATAAAAGCTCTTGTTAAGCAGCTCTTTTTACTTTATTATAGCTGGTTCTTAAATTTTTTAGTTTTCTTTAATTTTAACAGCATTCCGTCTGACAAAATATCAATATCACAGCATGAATTGAGTTTCAGATAGAAATTGACTCATAAGTAAAAGTCAACAAGCGAACATACTTAGTTTCATTGAAAAGCATTACATTTTTATCATTTTATCAAACCAGTTAAACCCGTTAATTGTCCTTCAATTGGGAATACAAGATATTACATTTTTATCTGTTTTACTCAAACTTATCTAATTCCCATTACAAACAATTGCATATTGCTTTGCCACACAGAAAAAAATGTAAAGAAGTATAATGTTCTCAGAAGCACGAATGAGCGAATTGATAAAGATAAAGGATGATTATGGCATGGCAGTAAAGCGATTGCTGTACATGGGAAACAAGAAGGACGACGACGATGGGCCACGGTTGCAGCGCAATGCACATGCTTACTTTGTAGTCATTCTTTTGGGAAGCCTCTTGCACTCTCTCCAGAGAGAGTGGAGGAGGGGAAAGAAAATGAAAGCAAAAAAGGCAAGGCATGGTACCCAGTACCCGAAAAGATGGTACTGTTTAAGTACAATGTATATTACATGCAATATTCTCACACGACCTGCTACAAAATTACTTGGTAAAAACACAAGCCAAATCAAAACTCCACATCATCATTATCATCAACTTGTAATCATCGTCGTCGTCACCACCATACCACCACCGTCATCTAAAATAAGTACAATGTTCATTTTTACTCTGATATTTTTCCTTCCTGTTATTGCAAACTACTTTGTTTGGTGGTGTGTTGCTTTCGCTGCTGCTGGAGGGATGTGATATGAAAAGCGACGTGTGGTTTAGGTTATTTGACGTGATGTCAGTATGAGTTTACATGGCTATCACCGATCAGACAGGATTTTATGGTAATTGTGTCACTAAAATACACGTCAGCCATATAGCACCACCGATGCTACTTTGTACAACTGTTATATGTATGTGGTGGTGGTGGAAGTGGAGTTGCTTCAAGCCAGCTAAAAAAGGAGAAATTAGTTTTGAGTGAGGGGGTTGGTGGTTGCATGATGAGATGATGATAAAGACCATTTGAAATGAGCTTTGTTGGCTGTGTGTTTTCTACGACCAACTGGTCTCTGGTGTTATAAGGCATGAATATTGTTATGACTAGTGGCGAACTGCTGCCACGGCTGTGGTTGAAAACAATTTAATCGAGGAGCCACTTGAACAACGCAAACCCTTCGAGCAGTATAACATCAAACATGTACATATACTCATCGGATACAAGGAGATATAACAAGTAAAGGAGTAAAACAGTTTATTACGATGAAATAATGATTGACTCGCTCTTTGGTCTTTTCGCTTGGAACCCAGAACTTAGAATGGTTGTACTTGTACATCCCTTGTGGCCACTTGTCCGCTCTTACTTTCATCATCCTGATGATCAATATCTTCTTTTTTGCAACTGAAATGTATTCTATTATATTAATGAAATTGACAGCCAATGAACAATTATTGCGAATCTAATGGAGTATAGTGGGAGGATAATACATAAAATGATGTACAAAGATGTATTCGACTTTTTCATGAGATTCTCACGAGATGCACTGGAGGAAAAGTAATAGTGATACTTTCAAATTTTATACGGTTCATAAGATTGAACTTCTGTTCAGATTTCCCATCAAATGTTGCGTATATTTTAAAAAAAATCATACTTGCTCATTGTTGAGCTGGGAAGGATATTTTTAGTATTTAAAAAGAAAACTTTACATGTCCATTTCAAGTTAAAGTCAACTTACGCATCGCGTAGGTTTGAATTGGTTATGAAAAAGCATTTTTTAAAGATCTGGGATAAGTACCCTTTTAAAAGCAGATATACATAGTAGGCAAGCATACATCTTCTTAAAAAGTAGGTGTGCGGTGCATACCGACAATAAGAGACCCCCCACCTGTTTAGAACACACGTAATAATGTGTAGTAAGTGCACTTAATCCTTAAGGTATTTCCTGTGTTGTACCACCAACGCAGAGCTTCATGATATGGTTATAGTGGAATGAAGTCATGATGAATTTGTGGTTTCAATTTATTAAGGGATACATTAGAACTTCGTTATGCTCATTAGTATTTTATATTAATTTACTCGCAATACTACTACTGGTTCATAATACAGGTCAAGGAAATTTTCAATAAGTTAATTTATAACAGATGGCTATGCATGGCAGATTTTTTTCTGAGCAAAATTTCCGATGAGCAAATTAAACCAAACTGGAGTTTTACTACTTGCCTTTCTAATACGATTACGGTTTGTATAACTTTTATTGTGGTACCTACATGACTGTCTGTCTACGAAACTCATTGTAAGTGAACATCACAGAGTGAATATTATGAGTGATGATGATGAACTGAACTCTGAAGACGAAAAAATATGAAATATCTGCAGAGCACAAGTTGAGTAGATTCTTGACTCATTATTGCTTGGTGCTTGTTCCAACAAATCGTATGGCATGAGCAGACAAGTGGCTTTTGCTGAAAAACACTTGAGGTTTTTTCTGCCCTGTCATCTAATGGAAAAGGCATCAGTTCACTTATCACCATTTCGTTTCTTCCATACATTTATCCCTTCCATCATGTAATAATATTCAATCTTTTATGATGCATTATGTTTTGAGCATCACATGGCTTTTCAAATACTATGCATTGCATTGTTGATGATACCGTGTAGTCAGTCAAAATTTTATACAAAATATTTATCGTATGCGTAACTAGTCATCCATCAATTTAGTGAAGTAAAGAAAAAAATTCTTCTTAAAAAATCATACACCGCGCACCGTACATTAATGATTTTGATCATTCTACATTGGTCATTTAAATTATTATGAAATTAAATGATTCGAAAAAATATATGTGCCCACAATTCGGATCCGACAAGGCTCATCATTATAATTTGTATATTAGTTAAATTGGGATTCGCTTGATCAGGTGAACTGCATAAATCATTGCCTGGTAATTATAAAGGTCGTAATGAGCATGTTTTGAATTGTTCACTCTCCCATATTATAAATATTCGGGAAAATAAATTCATGCGTAAAATACTCGGAAGAACTTCCTAGGAAGGGGATACATAATAAAATTGCATTTTAATAAGGTAATGTTATAATAATAATGATGAGCAAGCAACATAATGAAATAAGGTGTACATGCATGCATTTTATGTTATTTTCTAGTTTCTCAATCTCAAAGTATATTCGATCTATGTATCCGTGATCGTGGTGGGTACATGCATATATGTAGATTGCATGACGCAAGCATAATTTTTATCCACATGAACAATAACAATGATATTAAAGCACATGAACAAACCTAAGCATGCATTATTTAGCAAGACTCATCCAGGGACACGTGCCAATTGAAAAGAAACTAGAATAAATAAATAAAGAGCTCAATTGATGACGACTGTATAGCATTAAAATGATATGATGGTGAATGAGTGATGATGATGCTTAAAAATTGTGCTTTTGAGACGACTCCGACTCGCCCCTCTGGTTGTCCGTCTGCTGTCAAAGGGAACACGCATTCGTTTACAATCTGACATAATTTCCGAAATATTTCTGACCAAAGCAAAGAAGACAAAAGATGGATTGTCATTATCTCCAAACAGGAATAAAACTTTCTAGAGAGAAAAAAATTGTTATGAAAAAAACTGGATGATAAAAATGAGTTGATGAAAATGCAGTTCCTGTTTTCGTAAGCGTGTGATTTTTAGAAAGAAGGGAATCAAATTAAAAAGCACTTTGTCCCAGCTTCCGCTTTGGTCTTATGCCATTGCATTGCGCATTATTATTACTGGAAACCGTGTCAATTTATTGCCCTCTGATGTTGTGGAACACACACACACGTCCGTAAAATACACAGGTACCAAAAATATGGCCTATTAACTGTGCGCTTTTTGGTTAGGGTTTCATAAGTTGTATTTTTTCTCTCTTTTATAAACAGGCTTACGTATATTTTCCATATTTTGGCTGATGTGTTTTGTTTGTTTTACTACTGGCCGTTGGTTATGCTATTATAATATCCCGTGTCGATATGGGAAAGAGCATGTGCGTTAACTGCTTTATACAGTCATACTCTCTCACTTGATCCTTGCCAAATAATGCCAATTTGCATACTAAGCCACAGCTTAAGCCTCATTTTCGTCCCTCGCACTATGTACTTTGAACGAAATTCTCTGTACCCTTTTATAAATCTGTGCAACACGTTCATTCACACATGCTACAGCGGAAAAGGTACATCATCAATTTCATGTACGTATAAATATGATGATATCAACGTGATTATAGAAGAGACAATGCTTCATGGTAACGTTTCTGTTCTAGCTGTCGAATTTATTTTCCCAGATATAACTGAAAATCTGGTTGTCACTCTATTCATAGTTTGGAATTTGTTTAGCTGAAAACAAGCATCAAAACAATGGCCGTGTAACGAGCCGCAAAATAGGATCTAGCACAACTCTCTGGCAAAACAGATGTGTCCAATCTGATCTGACTAACTGTCAACAAAATTTAGAGTGAATGAGTGCCAACGGTATTATGTCTGATGGAAGCAGCAAGCCGACAGGATTTTATTGTATTATCAAATTTTCACAGGTTGAGTAAACAGTTCAATTCAAACTCCTGAAAATTTCCTGATAAAACGAGGCTGTAATTTTTTTACTGCTTTATCAAGCGACTCGTTTTGATGCTTATAAAATACATTCAAAATGCTTAGTAAATTTAAATATTTTTACGAAATAAATGACTGATTTCGAAAAAATCATATTATATATTTACGTTAAAAAAATGCTCGAAAAATAGAAACAAAAATAGTGAAAACCATCATGGAGCGAAATGAGAATCGCCGGTGACGGGATGATAACCAACATCACAAGGAATTGTTACCATTCCCTTCCAGATTCTTTGGGTCTTATTATAAAAACATGTCTTCATAGGGGTCTTGTCTCCTACTAGACACTTCCATATGCTTCATCGAATACATTTTGTAAAACGTATAACGAATAGAACAGCCTATGAAGAAAGAGAGAGAGAGAAGTCAATATTATAATAGGGCGAGATTTTAGGAGCTACAGATCGTAACAACTGATAAGGAAGGGGAAACCAACCAGCCTTTTCCCATTTTAGACAAAGTTTTCATCTGACAAGAAAAGAAAGTATAGACTCCAACTCACAAACAACTTGCTCTCAATGTTGTTATATAAAATGGTTCTTTCGAAGAATCTACTACCATACCAGCGTAGTTTTCTTGATGGAAAAGCCATGCAAGTCAACCATAGATAAAATATCATCAAACTGAAGAAAATGCCGTGCCGTAGAATACTATTTCATCACTATACTCTTACTCTTTACTTCATGCCACCTCCACCACCACTGCACTGTTACAATCATCATCATCATCGTCATGATTCACCGCTTCCATCACTTTTGACTAGGTTTTCCTTTTCTACTACTACCCAATTTCTCCATTTCTCTTGTCTGTAGTCTGTAGTCTCATGTTACTTTTTTGTTGGATGAAGGAATAAAATTGTGTTCGTTCGCTTTTCCCATTTTGTACCTTTACTTCTATGATGTCTATATTATGGCTGTTTTTACATTTTATCGTAGTTTTCTTTCTTGTCTGTGACAGTTTCTTTTCTGGAGAGTTACTGTTACCTCTCACGACTCACCGATTCCATTTTCTGAGATTCTCCTTTTATTATACCAAAAATTCCCCCGTGGGTTCGACCCACTTGAAATTGATGGAAAAATAAGGAAAACCTGTTCAATTCAGAATTCTTTCATCATCTAGCAGCAAGGTCCCTTTTTTCATATAATTCTTTTTCAGGCATGCAATTTACAATCTTTTTTGGTTGGTTGCTTGATAGTACAAAACAGATTTTTGATGTAGCTTATCTGATGATGAATATGAAACGTTAACTTATATGAAGTACATATGTACATAGATTGGAAAATTGAGATACCGACACAGAAAACAAGTAGCTACTTGACGTATACATTTGAAGAAAGTTAGAAATTAAATCATGCTATTCTCTTTTCTTTTCATTGTATTTCCGTTGATATTTATAAAAATAGAGAATTTATTTGGCTAGGCAAAAATAGACAAATAGAGCTCTTCTTGTTACATTTTCATATATATTATTTTCCTGTTTGGAACGTGGAGCATGGTATAGTTCAATTAAAAGTTCTTTGAGAGAAAACTGGCTCGACAGCATTGAGACCAGATTAGATTATTTTAAACCCCAATCCGCCTGTTTTAACAGATTGGAACACCCGAGTAATTAATTGATTCTGTGTATGTTCATGTTAGCATTAAAACTCATTTATCCAAGAAAGGTACGAACAAAAGTGATAAATGGTTCACATCATACAAATGCCTTATGTCCATCATTGTATCAGTCAAAATATTGGTTCAGCAGTGAGTAGAGTACAGAGCCAGTGAATGATGATGGACATTTATTGATGTGCTAGCTGTATGAAATTATTACAGAAAAGTCGGTACAGATATATACTTTCCTGACCATTCACCATTATATCCTGCTTCTCGAAATATATGAGATGACGAAAAGTTGCTTTTACGAGAGAGAACCAAGTAAGAGGAGAATGATTTTTTTGTGCATGAATAGTATGAAGGAATGGAGAGGAGAAGTGAGGGAATGAATCAACTAGAAAGGCTTTCAAGACTTGTGCAAACAAACGAGAAAATCATTTTCTACGCTCAGATAGATAGACGTGTTTCGTTCAATTTATTCACTCAGTTCTACTGTGTGCGCCACCACTATCACGGCCTGGCATGCTTACTTACCTTGTATGTTATTACTTCTTCGCCTTAAATTCATGATTTCCTATTCACATCATCACTGCACCACATCCTGTGATATAATGTAGAGTTTTACTGTTTCACTCTCTACGAAACACATATCGACATACATACATAAGAAAGCATACCAAAGCCAGTCTTCTGAAATGATTTTTATCGAGGACAGAGAAGAGAGATGTGAGGTAAATTGCTTTTTATACCAGGTTGCTTTTCCTGAATACTTCTACGTTGTACTGTAGCAGAGCAGAAGAAGCAAAATTGAATATTATGAAATTCTTGGTAAATGGAGGGATGGCTGTGAGGTTATGAATATAATATACTAAGCTCAGGAGAATAAAACGCACTAACTGTGATAAAAGGTTTTTGTTAGAGTACACTTAATATAAAGGCTAAATTTTCGATATTCCCCGTAATCAATATTGAGAAGTGTGTTGACAGACAAAAGGTAATTTTTTTGTGTTATGAACGATACAAGAGTTTAAATAAGGTACCTGATTTTTAACTTATGGCCAAAACAAGTTAATATATCAGTGGATATTTTCTCGTTATAAAAGCCGAAATAAAGTGTAAGAAAATAAAAATAGCACGCAATACCTTCCACCCAAACAAGTTAGCAAAGAGTATGATGAAACTTTCGTTTCGCTAGTTTGGATTTCTTCCATAAATGATTTTATTAAGCTTTCTAACATTTCTATGGAATATCTAATTTTCCTACCTTTACTATAAAATTATTTATATTCATAATCATAGAATTCCTAATCATAATATTTCATTTGCAAACATGTTCCAAATTTTTAGTGAGAATTTTTATAGTTGGCCCCTTTCTAACCTCCAGTTTCATTCAAAATGTCAATCGTTACTGGAAAATTTGACCTCGTCTCCAGCGATAATTTTGATGCCTACATGAAGGCCGCAGGAGTTGGTTTCGCCAAAAGGTTGATCGCGGGTACAATGAAGCCAACGGTAGAAATCATTGCAAACAGCGACGGGACGTATATAATCAACACATATTCCAGGTTGAAGAACAGCACACTTCGTTTCAAGCCAGGTGTGGAATTTGATGAAGAAACTCTTGACGGTAGAATGGCTAAATCGACTGTTACTATTGAAGGGAATAAATTAACTCATACACAAAGAATTGGAGATGGAATGTCCCAAACGATTCGGGAGTTTAACGGGGATGAAATGAAAGCTACGTTTACTTGTGACGGTGTTACTTCCACGCGGATTTACAAGAAAGTACAAGTCTAGAGGGGCACATGCCCTTTCAGTTTATTTCTGTATAGCTAATTATAAATTTCTAGAGCAAGACTATTAAAATTCGTATTGTTGAAGTTTACAAAAATAGAATGCGAATTGCGAATGTCACTTCAAATCACTTAAGTTAAGCTCAGCACTTATAAAAATGTAGATTTGTTTTTTATAGTAATAAGCTACCACTTGATCAATCCTTTTCTTTGCATTTGTAATAATCATAATGAAGACGATGATAAGATGATCAGAATGTAGTGTACTGTGAATGTCTAGCTCTTATGCTTACTTTGCTGCTTTTGAGACTTTTTTTATGCTTGTATAAATAAGGATGGATACGTTTTGTAAGTGGTGGTATTCTCAACCTTATCCGTTTTTGCTTCTTTTGTCACAAAGAGAAGAGAAGTGTTAGGTACATATTAGGTATATACACACACATCACACACAGTGAGAATTTTTTAACAGAGAATGAGAGAGAGAGAGACAGTCTTTTGCAAATATTTGCTTAATTCCGTGCCATAGCACGCGTACCAACCTATTATGCAATATGCAACGTTGATGCTGATGGGGATGATGATGAAGATGGCAATGAGCTAACTACTATACCTATGTTTTCTGTATTTCTACATAAATATAAGTCACAAATATTCGTTTTAGCTTTTCCATTACAAATATCATACATACATATAAAAGAAATAGACTAAATATTAACATGATGAAATGGCTACAAGGGTGAGAGAATAGTAAAAAGAACTAAGTGGAGTAATGCAATGCACTGAATGACATAAAGTATTATTATGATGACGATATACATTATGTACATAATAAATCCACTTGGCTTTGCTTCTGCCTCTCTCTATCTATCTCTGTGTGTGGGTGCTTATGATGTTCTCTTTTTCTATCCCATCCTCTTTAAATGTCATCAAAACGTGTACATTTCATAGAAATAAAGTGCAGACAAACGACGGAATCAGCATCAGACAGAGAATTATTTGCCAGTTCCATTAGGAAACATTTACTTTTTCAGTTATCCTTTTTCCTCGTAAAAGGCATGAAGAAGTAGAAAGAAGAAAAGCAAAAGAGGCGACTTTTTCTTTCATCTTTGCCATCATCATCCTCTCTCTCTCTCTCACTCATCTTCCTTCTTTCTACTTTTTTGTGAAGAGTGTGCCAATTGCGGAATAACATTACAATTTAAATAAGTTTGTTTGCTTTCTCTCTATCAAAGCATGACTTTTGACTTGCCTTTTTCAGCTTTTCTACTTGGCAAATAATTTGATGATGATGTTTCTTCTTGAGGAAATAAACTGGCAAATGTTCAAGATGGTTACTTTTACATATCAAAATACTTATACTCATTTTATGCTTATAATCATGATTAGATTTGTTTTCTTTGCAAATGTTACAGTTTGTTTGGAGCATTTGCGTAGAATAAGATGCGTGGGAAGTTTATAAAAAAAAGTAATGCTGAACAATTTGTGTGAAAAGTCGTGCTAAATTATGAGAATATCATGACATAATATTGGTATCTCAGCTCAGCATCGTTTAGAACTCATATGTATTATTGAAGAATTTCCGCTCATCATCATCAGATAAAAGTTTGTAACATCGTATTGTACGAATTGTAATTTTTAACCGATTTTTTATTGAAAGATTTACCATTCAGCATTCATCTCTGATCATCTTTTTTTATACATTTTATCATAAGAGTCGACCAGCATGTCTACTACATGCTCTGCTTGTGAAGCTGAATGAATGGTCTCCCACAATATAATACATCGTATCATGGTGGATGGGTGCTGCTCAATACAATTTCCATTTATTGTTGCATTGTGACTAACAATGGGGCTCACTGAACGCATGAGCGAAATTTAACTTGAAATTTATACGTTCTGGTGTAGTTTTTTATGCT
>JAQFXM010005626.1:0-14619 GCA_034693345.1 Entomobrya multifasciata | reverse complement strand
CTCAAGCTCAACACGACCTGAAAACCTTTTTACTTTTGAGTTCAGTTGAGATGAAAAGAGAAGCTTTTAGTAGTGTCCATTATCCGAATAGATATTCCTCATCAGCTAACCCCAAACAGCTCTTCGGTTGATACTGAAGAAGAAAAAGAGCTAACCCCAACTGGTTTGCTGTTTGAAATGGTATGGTAACACGAAGATGTGCTTTGTTTATCAAAAAATGCTTACAACAAATCATGAATGCAACCATATCATACATTTCAGATGACAAGCATGAGAAAAATTACGTGAAGAATATACACGTACAGTTTTTATTTTCCTCGTTACTAGTATTTGTGGTCATAAGTACGTTTTTATGGAATGCTAACATGACAGTTTATTAAAGAAACAAAAAGTAAGCCTTATTTGCAACTAAACCATCTATACATTTTTTTTATTTTACAATGCAGTGTGCATACATTTCAATGTCAAAGACACTATATCAATTCATATATTATCAAGTTTTGTCCAATTTTGGCATAAAATTATCATTCTGTTGAATCACTCGTATATAAACTCAGCATTTCTTGCCGTTATAAATAAATTCTTTGTACATGTATAATAAATAAATATGTTAGAAATTTCGCTAGTTTACTGTCGAATTTTTTTTGTGTACTTACAATAAATAAATTCATTTTAACATGAAGATTTTTGCAGTAAAGAATTCATTGAGAAGATTAAGGGACATTTTAAGTATTGTCCGCCACTGCATTGGAAGATATAAGCAGAGATGAGATTTGGCAAAATGTTGGCCGTTCATCAGGTAAAATTTTCCAGCACTTCTGCATAATATTGTACCTAGAAAAATGAATAAGAAATTGTTAAACTTTGGTAATTTCTTTTTAGTTATGTAAAACTACATATATGTTAAATGCAAATAGAAAAAGTTATTTTTCACGTACATATTTTTCTCCTCAAAATCAGGCTCAGCAGGTACAAGTCCGCCTTCCAACATCCGCACAAAATTTACATCCCAAGACAAACCCGCATATGGCAAACTTCCCAATGAATATATTTCCCAAATTGTAATCCCAAAAGCCCAAAGATCAGTTTTTTCATTAAATTGCATATATCTTAGAGCTTCTGGTGCCAACCATCGCCAAGGCAATGGTTCTTGTTGAGATTTCACATAGCTAGTATAATTGTACATTCTTCGAGATAATCCGAAATCACAAATTTTTGCTTCTCGTTGTAAATTCAACAAAACGTTACGTGTAGCTAAATCAGCATGCACAACTTGTTTCTCTGCAAGATATTCCATTCCATTACAAATCTCTGTAGACCAGCGATACAGATCATCAGAAAGTGAGGCATCAAGTATATAGTTGTTGCCAGTATTTAAGTTAACATATTTGTTTGTTGGTTCTGGTGGATCTGTCTCGGTTCTAGGTACAGTAAGAGGTTCGGATGTCCGTATCTTTTGCAAATAACTGCCCAAAGAACCCAAATGACACAACTCCAGAAAAACGTAAACCTTTCCAATTTTCAAAGATGATGTGTTCGCTCCCAAAAGTTTAACAATATTTTGATGCTGGCCAACATAGGACAATGCCTTAATTTCAGACAGCAGGCCCATTAACATCGATCTATGAAATTTTTGAGGATTCGTGGTCTTAACAGCTACATGAATATCTGTATTTTTATTGATAACAGTACCACGATAAACTTTTCCGAATTCGCCTGATCCTAGTAACCCATTAGTGTCAATTTTAAAATTATTTTCGGACACTTCATATTTTGCTTTGTCGTATGGTATACTATTCGGACTGCTTTCACCATCTTCATTTTCTAAGGGCTGACCATTAAAAAATAACTTGCTTTCTTGATAAGTCAATTGATATTTTCTTCGATATCGGCGAATAAAGCAAAACGAAATTAAAATGACAGATAAAAGGACCAGCAATATTGAGCAAAGTAGTATTACGAATTGTTTTTTGCTAAGCCCAAAATACGGACTATATTTTATGTCGTCAGTTGAAGATTTTGAAATATTTAGGGACTTTTTTGGTTTAGGCTTATAACCTTTATTTTCAACAAAGTCGTTATATGAATACCAGCCAACACTTTCCCATGTTCTTCTATAATCGCCATCATAACTACGATCTTCATCTTGGCCAAGAAATACCGTAATGTCTGAATAATTTTTAGCATATTTGCCCATCAGATCAATATATTTCACATAATTTTTCATAGCCCAAGGCGACTCATAAAAGTCATCAGCCTTATGAATTGCCTTCACAGTAAAACCAATTTCTGTTGTCGTATTTCGACTGTTGGATACCAGCTTTTTACATTTCTCAAACAAAACGTTTCTTATACGAAACATACGTCTAGCTCCTAAATCTACCGTATCCCGATATTCTTCATAGTGAAAAACATAAATACTACTTTGCTTATCAGCAAATATATCGTTAAGAATATTTTTGGACATTTGACTAAATACATTATACTGACCACAATAATCAATATCAATATAATAACCATATTTATATCCCAACTCTTTTATAGATTCCGGGTAATTTCGAATATAGCCTTTTGGTAGTATATATTGGTCGACCGGTATAAGCATTGTAATGTGGTCTTCTATAATTTGAAGATAAGTACGATCCTTTAGCGAGAGGTTGTTTCTTAATAAATACAATTGAAATGATTTGCCACAAAATTTAACCAAATTATTTACATGGTTTACAACGTTAGACAAATCATCTAGCTCATAAAGCGACAATAGTCTACAAAACGTTTCCCTTGATGTAACATTGGGGAAATCACCTTGAAATAATATACCGGTTGCAAACTTGTCAAACTTTTCATCCCTGTACCATGGTAAGTACTTTGGATTTTCCTCATCGTCAACTCTGTTGACAACCTTGACCTTTTCCTCAAATATAAATTGACTTGTGTTCGTAGTACCCGGATCTTTTTTAAGATACCACCATCCATTTGTGTACATTGATAATTCACTTTCGTCTTCTAACCAACTGTAAGTATCGAAAGCTTGATTTATAATATATTCATAATTACGATCTCGGGTTACCTTTTCCCAAAACAACACAGCACCTTTATTATTAACCGTTTTATCAACTCTTGTGTCTGAGATGCCATACTTCTTTATGAGTTTAGGCTCAAAATTAATATATTTTCCGTAAGGCCTACAATTGGTGAGATTTATGGAAAATACATCATCGTCATCCGAGTATTCAACAACTATTATGCTTGGATGAAGTGTGCTGTTCCAGACTTGTGTTTGGTTGCAGTAATCAGCAACAGGAATGATTTCTCCCCATTTATATCGATCTGTAAGATTTAGTTGGTGACCACAATAAGCAAATGGTGACGGACATTCGGTAGAACTACTTTGAAGCAGAATTGTATGAACTGTTTCATTGCATATTTGATTTACTTCGTCCACCATACTTGAAGCGTTTTCGTAAATATTTTGAATGGCATTGCAATTACAGTTTTCTCCAACATTTACGCTGTAGTACAATTGGATTTTAGTTTTTGTAGTAAGCAGACAATTGTACTTTGCTATTGAATATCTTGACAAAAAAAGACTTCTTGTTGGACCTGTGCAAGATAAAAATTTGCAAGTTTAATTAACATTATGCATAATTATCAATATTGCTTGAGTTTTGAATTTTACCGTTCAATTATAAAACGTGGTCAAATTGGACGAAAATTTTAGTGAATGTTGTCGCAATTTTGGATACTAAAGGAATCATTTCATCCGAATTGTATCTATATCTATCATATATGTCCAGAGATGATACATAAGGATTGAATCCAATAATGATATTACTTGTATCCTAAAACAAAAGTATATATGTAGCCAAAAATGTGTTTTTAGGGAATAAAATAAACTTAAAAATAGTGAATCATTTACCCAAGATTGTGGTGAACTAAATTCAAATACTGCTGCAACTTGGGAAAAGAAGCAGCATGTTACTAATAGTTTTGCCAACATTTTAAAAGTTTCCACTTAAACAATTTTTTTACAGAGATCCATCCAAACAACGTTGGTGCTTTACTATGTTTTATTCTAAATTAAATTTAAATTCTTTTTGTATTATGAACCTCAAAAATTTACCACTTTTATTCGATTCAACCATATGGAAAATACAGAATATGACTTCAGAGGTATCAACAAGGTAAACCTAAGGAAAATTGATATGGAAAACTTGTAACCGCATGCTAACAAAAAAAAATCATGTTTAATTTTTTACACGTATGTATTACGTAATGCATTTTTAACCTTGGAAGTAAGATGAAAGCTTTGTTCATTTAAAAATCAGGAAAACCGCAACAACTTTCCTATGTGTCAGACAAAGCAACTATATAATAAATAGTTATGGCAATATAATGAATAATTCAAGTAAAAAATTGTTTCCTAGTCCGGAGACAAAACATTTTTTTGGCTTAAGTAAAATTGAGCTATATTTAGTTTTTTAAAATTTTAGTGGCTAGTTCTTTAAATCTTGTGGTTTACCAAAATATGTTTAACATTATGCTGTTGCACCAGAACAATATATATTACCAGAAAAGCGTATGTACGCTCACTAAATATCTAAATCTCCCACATTGAGTGTCATTTACGGTCAATTGTTGCGAAAGCCTATGTTTATTTAGATATTAGGTTGCTTGTGGATAGAATAATTGAGTTACAAATACTAGTGAAAAGATAACAAAACTTAATAGCCAGAAGTATAGAAGATAATCAGGTTTTCTAATCAGCGGAGCATGTCAACTCTACGCTTTCTAAAATCGTCATTAATAAAATATCTTGAGCTATTGATTCAGTTATTTATAATTTAGTTCAGGGATGTATATTGTCGATTTAGTGTATTTAAACAATACAAAAAGTAATTTCCAAATGTTCCAGAACTATTCGTTTATATATCACATATCTCAACCGATTCCTGATAAATAATCAGGAATACGACGCAAATAATACATTGATTTTTTTATTTTTTGCGGGTAGTCGCTGCCAGACATTATACCACTTACTGACAGACAAGGGCCAACTCGACGGATGATTAAAATCATGCGATGGCTTCGGCTTCAGTTATCGAATCTTTCGAAAAAAGTTTTATATTCGCCTTTTTGCTATGAATTTATTAGAACTCGGGATTAATAGTGTATGTACTCTTACGCTATATACCCAAAAACAGGATAATAGCAACCAAGCTGACAACTCTCCTCAACGATTGCTCTAGCTTAGTTGCCACACGTCAGCAATATTGACCACTGTGGATTTACTTATTAAAAATATTTAGTAGAAATAATTGAATGTTGTAGAAATGGTTTTCAATGTATTAGAGTGAAGTAGAAATCATAAGATAGCAAATCCCATTTGAAAACAACTAGGTAACTTGGCTTAGAAGAACCCGTAAAAAATACTAAAAACGTGAGCTGACCAGGCTTTAAGACAGGTCTAAGCGTGACTTCGGGCGTTTGTCCATAGTAGACTTTTCATATACTTAAATTATGCATACAAAAATATGTACATATAATTTGTATAGATACAAATCCCACTACGAAAAAATGGCCAAATTTACGCTAAGGCCCGCCTGCTTTCAGACATAATTCGAAGTTTTTAAGTAGCCGAAGGCTAATTAATATGGATGATCTGTTTGTGTGTATCCCGTACGTACGTCCATACGTCCGTACGTCCGTCGCCCCGTTAACTTGAAAACGGCTGGGAATTCTTGAATACTTTTTTTTGCAATCGGTACCAATGGTACATATCTCGCGATCGGCGTATTTGTAGGGTTTGGCCCCTATTGACTCCGGGGTCAAAAACTGACGGCCTATAACTCCAAAACGGTTAGGAATTTTGGAAATCTGTTTTCGGCTATCAGGTTCTATGGTCCCTGACCCAAATAAAGGGTATGAGGTTTGACCTCGAATTGAAAAGGTCAACAGCCCCCGTGCTATAACTTTTAAACAGTTAGGGATTTTAAATTTCTGTTTTTTTTTGCAATGAGGTGCTATGGTACCCGACCAAAATATAGGGTATAAAGTTTGACCTCAGATTGGCAGGGTCATGCAACCCCATGTTATAACTCACTCAAATTAAGGAGTTAAAGGTTGGAACTCGGTTTCCAGGGGCAAATTGACACGTAGTATTAGAATCTGAAGTCAGATTTAAAATTTGAATCACTACGTTGAAAAAAATTAGGAAACTTCAAATTTAAGATTTTTGAAGAGAAAATTGCTTCCTAGTTGTATTTCGAGGTGTAGATTCCAAATCTTTGGTCGAATTTCGATTTTTCTTTGATTCGATTCGGCTACTTAATTTACCCGTTACAATGATTTATACGTATCATTTAATCAGCAAATTAAAAAAATCGGACGAAAGTTTGTTTTTCTTATGGTCAATCAAGATACCTTCTGTGATCGCCACACATTATAATTATTATTGTAGAATCAGAATACTTTATTATAGATCGCTATACTTTCTTTGCGACTGGTTATGTAGGTTTAAAACTAACCCTGCATAATTTAGTCTTTCGTAATAGATACCAACTCAATCAAGCATATTTTTTGTGAAGCAAAGTTATTCGTTGTTTGACATGAGAAAACTTTGGTCGAGCTTTTGGAAAATATTAATGTCTGGTAAATAGACGGTCCGAAACAATACGAAATAAAAATCCAGTTTAAAATTTGCCACTCACACATTGAACAGAGTTTGATATTATCGTTTAGATCATTTGGTCAACTATAATACTTTTAACATTTGTTTCACTAAAAACTTCTGTTTTTAAGCATTGAAATAGACTCAACAATGCTGTTTACTAAGAACTTGATAAAACTCCTCGGTTTTAATCTTCGGTATTTAAATAGCTGTAGTACTTACTTTTATAATATTGACCCAAGTTCGTTTCAATTGAGGTTTTTGGCAACAAAACGCACAAAGATTGAAATGTTTGCAAGATACCTTGTAGTTCTTACGTCAGTTATCGCAATGAAAATTCAATTGTATACTTATAAATCAAGCTTCCCAAGCGTAACAGTTTACGAAAGTGTACTATATATTGTTGCATTTCAAAGTTGGTTGATTATGTTTTACGTGCATTATAGCAAGCATGATCAAACTGTGGAGCTGTTTAATTTACTAGTTAAATTTGAACAAAAAATTACCAATGGTAAAAATGTATTCTTTTAAATCAAATTCTCAGTATAAAAAAATTATATTTATATTAAAAATATTTACTTAAATGAATACTTTAGGTCGCTTCCAGCCATTGTACAAACCCAGCAAGTATGCTCTTGCGGTAATAAAGGGATTTCAAATCTGCGCTGTAACCACACCATCACTTGTTATTTCTTGTTTTTCCATTCGACTATGGCTACAACCTTGCGTACCCTACGCACCTGGGTTCTTTCTTCTATCAGAATGTTCCACTTATTCAGTCAATGCTTGCGAAATCCCTAAACCAAATAAAACGTACTCAAGGATTTACTGGACTTCTTTCTGTATAATTTTCAATTGGTCGGCAACCAAATTATTTGAAAGCTACTTTGTCGCTACCATCCAATTCTGTTTTGTTATCGTAAGTTGCCTGCGGTATTACCTTAACAACATTAACGCGAAAAATATGCTGCCAAGTACTACTAAATATATGAGAATATCATTGTATAGATACTATAAAGAGTTGCAGATCTTGACGACCTATTTTAATATGATTCACAAAAACGTAGTGTTACCAACAATGCTGTATTTCCAGGGTGTAATTTTGGTAATTGGGCTTTTTGCGTTGATAACAAATGGCAATACGGTAAGCCTTCTGCAATTAATTATTCTAGGAAATGGAGCATCACAGACTTTTGTCGGAATAGTTGCCCTTTTTGGGACATTTGGTGGGATATTCAGTGACTCTTTAATAGCAATAGATGACTTCAAAACGAAACAAAGATTTGCGCAGAAAAGTAATTACTCCGACATGAGATGGCATTCAAAAATGGTTAAATCGCTGCAACCATTAAAAATTAAATTGGGCGCAGTGAATTATGTAGATCGTTTGACACCGGTAACGTTTATTGATTTTCTGTTGGGTCAGCTGGTTAACATGCTTCTTTTGAAGTAATTTATGAAAGTTGAACTAAAAATAGAATACAAATATATGCAAATCGTAGTTTAACCAATTTCTAGCTTTTACATTTTGAAAATACGGTCTAGTCGAGAGGCTTAGCTACAAACTCGACTAAATGCTCGGTGTATTTATAAGATATTTCCTATCGTCGGACTTAATTCACAATTTCTTGTCACTGCCAAAAACCTGTGCCCGAAAATAAAAGATCTTAAAACTTCTGCTTAATTTCATGAAATAAAAAATTCTGATGCACGAATCAGGAGGCTTATAACACCCGTAGTTTGGGGACTAAATATTGCCCCAATACGACATAGAAAGAACCCGTAGATACTTAATGAAACCGAGTTCTGACAGAGTACTCAATTACTTTTTGCTTAATTAAAGTCTGTATTGATTATGGAATATGCTAGACAAAATTTACTTTCAAACTTCTGTTTTTATGTGTCAATCAAGAAAGAGTATACACCACAACAGTTTACGATGGGGAAATTGTTTATATAATTAGTGTTGTAGGAATGTAGTGAAGCTTAGCCGAATCCCCTGCTGGCATTAAAGATACTGCTCATATAAAAATTAATTAGACTAGCATTTGGTTTATTAATTGACTTCTTAATTACTTTAACTCCTTTTTACATCTACATGTATGTGATTTTTCGTGCGTAATTTATTAAATTATATAAATTGATCACAAAATATTTTTGTATGCTCCACCATCTAGTCAATTTATTGAATTGTGTTTACACATAGGTATTAGCTGAGTGAAAAGCGACAAATTTGGATTTAAATGCAATTTAAAAGATAAAGTGTGGTTTCACGCGATTTAAATAATAATTTGGGTTTAAAAAGCCAGGATGGTGTCCGAAGTCGTATCTCATCCTTGCCCTCTTGTAATAGATTGGTTTGCAATAGCTCATATGTTGAAAAGTAATAGTAAAAAACTTTAACAACCGAGCATGTTAATGAAAGGTGCTGTTTGACCTAATCATTCATATTTTAGTTGAGAATAGGATCAATTATAAATGCATTGTGAACCAGTGCAGCCAGCGGTTGGTGGAAAGTTCCCTTTACAATATTTTGCCGACATAATTTAATGAGATTTAATTTTGTTTTAGGTTTAGAACTGAGATACTGAGTGCTAGTGTGAGGATTTAGCAAGGAGTGTAGTTAGGGATTTAGCTGGGAGTGTAGTTAAGGATTTGGCATGGAGTGTAGTTAAGGATTTGGCATGGAGTGTAGTTAAGGATTTAGCATGGAGTGTAGTTAAGGATTTAGCACGGAGTGTGATTAAGGATTTAGCATGGAGTGTAGCTGAGGGTTTAACACAGAGTATAGATGAGGGTTTCGGATGAAATGAAGTTGAGGGTTTAGCATTGGGTTTACCATTGGGTTTACCATTGGGTTTAGTGGGTTTAGCATTTAGTTTAGTGGGTTTAGCATTGGGTTTAGTGAGTTTACCATTGGAATTAGTATTGGGTTGAGCATTGGTTTTTGTGGTTTAGTATGGGTTTAGCATAGGGTTTAGCAGAAGGTTTTGTATAAGGGTTTAGCATGGCGTTTAACATAGGGTTTAGCATTGGGTTTAGCTAAACCCGCACATCTTTGTCATTTTTTGCAGATATAATTATAATATAGTATTATAAACATGTGTCTCCGATGAAAATCGATTCGGTTCTACATATTAGAATTGGAATGCGGAACTTACTGAGTAACTAGTTTGCCAAGGGTCTTTAAAGCATTAGTAAATTTATGCTTTAATTTCAATAATTAGCGTAATTATTTTTCCCAAAGAGTTACTAATACAAGCCAAATTGTTTTCAACCTACCAGTTTTAGACTCGTCAATTCTTTTTGTTATCAATACTTATATTTATTTGCACGAACTTACCACAAGTGGATCAGTTAGTTATATTTATTACTTAGAGATAGCTTATTAGATTATTTTGTTCATTTAAGGTATTTGGTAAAGGAATTTTATAATCAAAGGATTTTTCATTATCCAAGTATTACGATATTACTCATATTTCAAACTTTCTTTTACTTAATATCTGAACTATAATGCATTGGAATTCATTTATACCATCCAAAACTTTTGATGGTCTTACTCTGGAATAGTAGGGTACGTATACTAGGGATGATTAAAAGTCGCTTCGACTGCTCCATTTTTACAATATGCTATGTAAAATTCGGAGTTTATAGTGCATGAATTCTTCCTTTATAGCTGCCAGCAACTCTAATGATTAAAGTATCTAATGGTCGTTTATAATCGAAATTCCTTTCAATCACTAAAAAATCCTATAAATATATCTAAACTTTACGGATACGATTGTACTTATTTATTTTATCAAATATTTGTCAACACAAAGTACATGGAATGTAAGGATTATAAAACCTGTTTGAAAACAAACTATTTAACTTGTGTAATTTTAGTGTCAAGCCGTAAAACAATGAGAAACTGTTCTGACAAAGTATGTCAACAGTATTTAAAAATTTGATCAGTTAGCTATTTCATTCCAACGAATATCTACAAGTATCTCATGCCATTTAAACATTGACGATAACGGACGATCTAACAGTCACTCGCAGGATTTTGAGACGTTCACATTCACGTTTCACCGAATGCTTGTTATAAAGTTCGGGATTCGGTCATATGCATTAAGTATAGGTCTGAGAGACAAGTTTCCGTTAGAATTTGAAGTGGAAATATGTTAATTCGTGACTGATGCTGGCCAAAGAAATTTAAGACTTACATCTGTCAAATTATCGTCGCATAAATAATTAATAGTTCACCGATCATTCCTACTGGAATACACATGCTCTCAAAAATAATTGAGCATAAGCTTTGAGCAATTTTGAGTTCTTCAGCAAGAATTAAACTTTATAAAAGTGGTTTACTTTTTCAAAATATATCTCATCAACCATTAGGCTTTATTGTACCAGTTAATACTATTTTTAGATCCAAAAAAGTTTCCATTATTTTCTATTATTTAAAAAAAATCAATATTTTTATTCAAACTTCTCTTCAACAATCCATTCAAAAATGCTTTTCATTAAAGGCTTGATTAAACTAATTGGCTTCAACCTTCGATACTTGAATGCCTATAGCACGTACTTTTATAATCTTGACCCGATTTCATACCAACTAAATTTTTCGGCAACAAAACGCACTAAATACGAAATGTTGGCCAGATTCATTGTACTTTTAGTCTTCATATTTACAATGCAACTTCAGGTGATAATGTATCGATCAAGTTTCCCAAGCGTAACTCTGTACGAATGTGTATTATATATTGCTGCGATTCAAAGTTGTTTGGTTGTATTTTACGTTCATTATGCCAAACATGATCAGACTGTGGAGCTTTTTAATTTACTAGTTAAATTCGAGCAAAAACTTAACATTGGTAAGCATAATATTATAAAGAAAAATTAAATTATTTTTCAACGTTTTCCTAATTTGGTCATTTGGAATAGACCATTTTCAGATGTTGTACAATCCTAGTAAGTATGCGGTTGCTTTAACTAAGGGGCTTCAAATTATGGGTATATCCTCAGCAACAGTTGTTGTTACCTGTTTATCCATTCGAATATGGTTGCAACCTTGTGTACCTTATGCACCAGGATTTTTTCTTCTACCAGAATGTTCCAACTACACAACCAATGTTTACGAATTTCTTGTTTTTAGTAAACCATACTCGATATTGTACTGGACCCTCATCTGTATAATGTTCCAGTGGTCAGTAACAAGAATATTTGAAGGCTACTTTGTTGCAGTAATTCAATTCTGTTACATTATTGTATGTTGCTTGAGGTATTACGTCAACAATATTTGTGCTCATAATTTGCTTTTGAATACAACCGGATCTACGAGAATATCATTATACAAATATTATACACAGTTCCAGCTTATTTTGACCCGTTTTAATTTGATTCATCAAAACTTTATAATGCCAATGGTACTGTATTTTACGGGAGTAGCGATGGTAACTGGGCTTTATGCTTTGATAACTAATACAGGAACGGTAAGCTTTCTGCACCTTTTTGTATTAGCGAATGGAGCTTTGCAGAGTTTAGTCGGGCAAGTTTCCCTATTTGGAACGTATGGAGGATTATTTAGTGACTCGACAAAAACACTAGAATGTTTTTCGACGAAACATAAATTTATACAATATGGAAAGCGTGAATACTCTAATCTGAAATATCATGCAAAGCTTGTGAAATCACTGCAACCATTAAAAATTAAATTGGGTACAGTGAATTATGTAGATAGTCTTACACCGATAACGCTTATTGATTTTTTGTTAGGTCAGCTAGTAAACTTGCTACTTTTAAAATAATGTATTGGATCTTGAAAGGTGTATAGTATTACTATTATAAAATACCATTGGTCAGAAACAAGCTGTATAACTACAAACGTGCAAAATAAATGTTTTAAAATTTATTGTTTAAAAAATTGTACCGATAATGGGAAGAAAATAGGAACTAGATGATAATCGTATGCATGTATGTAGGATGAATTTCGTTCTTGCTATATCTTAGAAGAAACACACATAAATATACAACAATTGCATATGCATTGGATTTCATTTTCAAAAAAATCTTGCCGTTTTCTAAATATTCTTATAATTGCTTTCTGACCAAGTCAGTATTCATACTTCTGCTTTATTGTAACAAATAAAAAATTCTAAAGCTGAAATACTTGAATGTGACTATCACAAACCCGGTTTAAATACGAACTTACTATCTTCAGATATAATAATCAATACCGGTTAAACCTGATGAACAAACAAGCTGAATTGGAAATTCCATCGAATGTATTCATTAGAAAATAACTAATATTTCTTTTCCAAGATACCAATTATTTAGTTTCATATGATTCCCAAATTGGGCCCTTATTACGACAGAATCATGAAAAGGTAGTAATTGCCGGAATTACTAGAAAACTAAACATGACATCATTTTCATAGAAATTCTCTTTGCGAAATTGTCCTCTCAAAGTTTTTTTCAAATGAGCTTTAGCATAAGTATTATTTCTTTGTATTAAAAGGAATACATTTTTGGAAGCTTACTTTTCCACCTATGAACAGTTTTTTGAGAATAAAGAAGAGTTTTTAATGTTTTGTGATCAACATTTCTCTTTTGTAATTCCGTTATAAGAAAACAGCATATTTTAATAGGAAAAGTATTGAAATTATTTGATTGTCGCTAATCCTGATGGGAATAGCACAATGAGAACGTGTTCTTTGTTATTTATAAAACGATATTTATTTTACTTGCTCAAAGAAATTTTAAATTTCCATGATGCCATTTTCATGTTTTTTCCTAGTTCATGCCTGCACTCACTGCACGGTGAATTCCCGACGGTAGTCAAATCATTTGTCATTCTCTCTTTAAACTCGTCGTTCTTCGGTTGCTTCAATTGTAAACTGTACATTACTGATTGTGGAATAATATTTCGACTGTACTGAACGTTTTTTATTGATTATATTTTCCGCTATGATAGAATGACAATACACAAGTTTTCTAAGAACTTAATTAAAGCCAAAAACAAAAAAGAAGTGTAAGATTTATTGGATGAATCTTAAATTATTTTTATTAATATGCTCATAATATTTGTTAGACATTGAAGACATTTTAAACGATAAAATTGTAAGCCCCTCGGTAATGAATACTGGTATACTGCAAAGACGACTGCACAAATACATGTTCAGCATACACATTTCTAAATAGTGAACTGTAAGTTGAACCTAAAACGATATGTTAGTATATTTTTAAGCTGGTTACATTAATCTGTAACATTTGCTCTCCTGTCCATGATCTTTCAATTAAATGCAAAATATTTTTTAATCTGCTAGTTTGGAAAACGTTTTGCAGTTAACCGTTACTTATGCAGAAAAACAATTTATTAATTAAAGCAGCGCTGATGCTCAGCTGATACTAATGCCGAATATTAAGTAGATTTATCATAAAGGTCTCTAAATGCACAGAAACAATTTTCTACCCTAGTCAGTAAAACAAGAATGGTAATCACTGCATTTGAGGTGCAACATAGGCGGTTTTGATATTATTGAAGAGGCTTCAATTTATTGTCAAAAAAATTGATTCATGAAAATTTAATTCATATTTAATGTTCAAATTTAATCGAGGTGTAGTAAAATAATCCAGTTTTTTATGATAGTGAAATCGAATACGTTTTCTTTGTAAGATTTTGCTATCTTACAGCATACCACTGTCAAGACAATGATAGGAACGCAGTCTGTGCATTACGTTGGCTCATTACTTAATGTCTTAAGTTACTTTTCTGTACTTCTATAAAGTATTCATGTACATGTATGAAAGTAAATAATGCGTCTGCAAATATACCTGTCTTATAAGTAAAACTACACTAGATACATATAACAGTATATGAGTCTAGCAAACAACAAGTCATGACAAGTCATGAAAATGAGTACGTAGATGAATGCATGTATACGTATCGCGTTTTTCTTTGCATCGAA
>JAQFXM010005625.1:0-14620 GCA_034693345.1 Entomobrya multifasciata | reverse complement strand
TAAGCAGAGAGGTCAAACCCGAATCCGTTCCAAAAGTGCCAAAACAAAATAAACTTTGTTTGTACATATTTTTCTATAGACATTTAAAAACCATTTTAATGTATTGTAAATTATTTAAAATAACTGTAAAATACCAGCCAATTATACAATAAAAATAAAAACTATACACGTTTTTTGCTGTTAAAACTCAACAATGACTTAATTTCGTAAACAGTTTTTAATTTTCATACAAACTTGACTTCAGTGTAACTTTTATTGGCAAGCTTTTCAAGAAGGAAACAAGCGATTATTTTGAATGAGCGTAATTAGCATTTGTTAATGTGTCAAGCATTAGCACTTAAACGTCTTTGCTCAAGCTCAGGTGAGAATCATGCTATATATATATATGGCTTGTTCTGAACGGTTTATGGTTATTGAACAGGGAAATAAATTGGTGTGTAAAATATGCACACTTACAACTTAAAAAGACACAAGCTTTAAGAGGCATTTACCATATAAAACAAGCAGCAAGTCAACAAATGCTTAATTTATTCAAAATGTTGATTAGGTGTTCAAGTGATTTGATCTATGCAAAGTATGTGACTTGAATCTAAAACTCTTTAAGTGGAAGCGTTCTTTTTCACGTTCCAATCCTTTTTTGATTCTGATCATCATTCATTCCTTTAAAAAACAAGTCAACATTGAAAATCAACTTTGCAAAAATTATATTTATAGCTTTCACACTAAATAACAACCATTTTTATACTTCAAATACATTAAAATCCATACAAACATCATCATTAACATGTAGAACATTGTATGCTTTGTTGAATGCTAAGCTAGTCAACAAATATTTCACCATTTTCTTTATAACGACTTGATATAAAGCTAAATTCTACCATTATACACCCCCGCACCTTCTATTAAAATGACCATTTAAAAAATAATACAAAATAATACAAACATATTTCACTTTTTTCTCTGATGTTTTGATATAATTAAAAGCTATTTATTTTTCAAATAAGTAGATTAATTCTTTCCTTTGAAAGTAATTTCCCACGACGTTAAAACTTTTTAAAAAACCAGCAGAAGAAGAAGTGATGTCGCTGTTAAAAACCTATTTTTTGTGATCCTGCAAAAGATATACTGTTGCTACAATGTTTTTTAATGCCAAAGTCGCAACACATACCTGTCAGATTTGCACATTTCGCTAATTAATGCACAACTCTCAGGTTTTTATTTTTACATACATGCTTTTGTGGTCGTGGTCACAAAAAAATGTTCCCACGATAAATTCATGAATGAAAATCTTTAAAATCTTTAGAATAAACTGCTGCTGATATTTGTGATGCCGTTTAGTTGAATGCACTTATAAAACGTCAACTCGTCTGTTGCTTCTGAGGCTAATGGAATCGGCACTCGACTCTCACATCGGAAAATATAACAACAGCTTTGCTTAAACGCATGGATGAATGAATTTTTTATTTTTCTTGACAGCGAAAAGCATCAAAAAGATTGAATCTATTTAAACGCACACACTTTGTGTCAAAAATAATAAGGGATTATTACACCCACACACATCCACTATACTTTACTTGTGGTAAGTCATAACTTTGCTAAATGGTCATTTTAATGTTCTCTTCTGACAAGTTTTGACAGGAAGTCAGTCAGAAGCATAGGTTTTGGAACTCTCAGAGTTTCTTTTTGGTAAGGAAAGGGTTAACATTTTAAAGTCTTCTACTTCACTTCTGTCTCAACAAATCTGATTGTTTGATCTGATCTTTTAATCTACAAAATAATGATGAACTTGATGAACAAGTTGAGAAAGAAAATTACACAAGAAAAAAGGTAATTGTTAAAAAGAGCTCTTTCTGTGATTATAGCTATTATAATGATGATTGTTATTGAACATGGCTTGTCGTGTGTTTTATGTGATCGTAATAACTAGTCTTGTTTATACTCATTTAGTTACGTCTGTGTGTTCGTCAGTTTATGCGTACCTTGTACTCTTTCAAGAGAAAACTTTCTCAAATCACCCCAAATGCTTTACATACTTGTGTGCTCTACTGATTTTATTACCAATTTTGATAATAAATTCAGATTTTCTTTTGTAAAAACCATCTTATTTTAAACAGATTACCATATCATTTTTGTTAGTTTAAAATACCATTCATCAAAAATAAATACAAATAACGAGTCAACGTTTACACACGCATAAATCTAAGTTTGGCTTCAAAAATATACAAAGTGGAAACGTGTGGACGGATTGAAATAAGATAACTTAATAAAACTACTAATATTAATATCATTAACTACCAGCTTTACTGATTATAATTATCGCCAAAAAAAGAAGAAAAATTATATATCATAACAATAAAAACTTGCTGCTACTGTCTATTAACTAAAGATTAGTTAAAAATCTTGAAAAAATATGTGTACAACTTCTTGTTTGTGTAAATATACTGGCGACGATATGCTAACTTAACTTGACGCTGCACTGTATGCCATATTTTTTTGTACAAGCTTGATGAGTTGTGAATTGGCTTTAACTGCGATTAAAAATATTTTATTTTTACAATTACGATTATGACTAGCCATTATGATTGCCTTTTATCATTTTTTTAGAAGAGAGAGAAGCTGTTGCTCTCCTCTCGCTCGCTGCAGTTTTTTTGCATTTTGCTTTAAAACAGCTTTGTATACACAATTTTTTTCGGATATGCCGTATCTTTTGTAAAAAAAAGTGATTAGCTTATTATTGTACAAAGGCTATTTCCTAATCTTACAGATAAAATTACAGAACAAGTATGAAATACAGTAAAGAAATGCAATATAAGTAGTTTTTTAATGGCATTAAAATTATCTGAATCTCTTTTCTTCTGTTGAGCTTAGAGCGTTTCTGCTACTGCTTTTCTGTGTCTCTTATCAAACCTAATATACACTTTTTTGCTAATTCCTTATTGCATTGTGTACACATATGTATATTATATAACAGCAGAAGTATTCACATAAATGTATCTAATCTTTTGAGATTGAGTCGACGAAAATTATAATTGTAAAATGTTAGCATCCCAGTTAAGCAGCACACTTTTGACTTGAGTCATGGGAAATATATACGAAAAAATGGATAAGAGAGAAAATGTGAGCCAAAAGGTATTTAAACTTGTGGTAATACTTACCTTACAATATATGTTACTTTAACTTAATGACCATGTCACCAAACAGCATTAACCGAATACTAGGCTAGGTGAATATATAATTAGCTTTATAACAGATATTAAATTGCAGGTATTCTTGATCATGATCTGGGTATAATCTAAGGCTCTATTTAATTATAAGTAGTTTATTTTACAAATTCAAATGGTGATGAGGATGGTGAGCAGAGCAACTTAATTAAAATGATAATATTATTATAAGTATGTGAGGTCGGAGGAGGTAAAGTAGTGCTGATGTGATTTGATATGTGATGATAAAGGATTTGTGGAACGGAACGAATTTTTATAGCAGGTGCACTGCGCTGCGTGTGGGTGTAATTATATATTCATATGAATTTATTTACAGGTAAAAAGGTAATTAAAATGATTACATTTTCTTTAGAGAAATAGTCAAGTACAATTATACCGTTTTAAATTTTCTTCTTTTTTTGGAATTTACGAAGGAATCTTATTGGATCAAATAAACTTGTGTTTATTTATTACTTGTGTATTTATTGAATGTTCGAAAAATGAATGATAATTTAAGCTTAATATATCGGTCATGTTTGTGGTTTTATGATAAATATTTTGCTTTTTGTCAATTTTCAAAGTTACTCCTCAGTTTTCGAGACCATGGGGTATTATTGCGTAGATAGATTTGAAGTCCAGGTGAATGACTAATGAATTCTATGGTAAAAGTTCCAAAGAGAGAAATAATTAGTTTATGTTTAAAATACACAAATATATAATGAAACTCTAAACCCCACCGGAAGTAGATTAATTCCTTTGTGCCAATCTAAATGTCAAAATAACAACATAAAATGACTATACAACGCCTTAGGTGTGAAATTTCCCAAATTGAATGAGAATAAAAAATCCGATAAAAATTTGCCTTTGCCACCGCAATATTCAGCTTTTGGCTAAATTCGCTGCAGGAGCTTTTACAAATTATAGAGGGATCTCTCGAGGGATTAATGAATGATAGCGAATACTGGGAGCCGCCCAGTATTCGCTATCATTCATTAATCACCTATCATACAATCAATGCCAAAATAAGAGAACTTTAAAAAACTCCCAAACGGAATACATTTTCAAAAAAAAGTAATTAATTTTCTCTTCGATAGCATGCATATTGCATTGCTGATGTACTTGTGGATTGGATTGAATATATTACATCTTCTAAAAAGTAAAGCAGAAATACCTAATAACCTTACACAAAACTGTGACTTGACTCATTCACAATAAAAAACACAATTAACAACTTAAGAAAGATTAATTAGTGCAAAGAGTACATAGAGGATGCGGTGATGTTTTGATGATGATCAAAATTGATAAATCCTCACTGATGGTCCTCACATTCCATTTTCCATCATGTTTTCAATGTGTGTGTGTAAAAACCTGGCCTATCTCTACAAAAAATCTTCCTCTTTTTTATTCATTTTCTTCAATGAAACAAGTAAAAAAACAGACGGGATGGATAAAATAGTAGTGGACACGACATAACATACATAACATGATACATATACATAGCTTGTTTAATTCAACCCTTTTCTCAGCCGTCTTGTTTGTTATCTCATTGAAAGAATATTTTTTTACACATTCACAAATTAAAATAGAATATCTATACATAGTAGAGAGAGAGGTTTATGTTTTATGTAATGCGTGGGTGGATGTGGTGTGTTATGTTGGTATGTGTACATCTCCACTTGAGTAGATACTCTCATCGTCAGTTTGGCCAGTTTATATTTATAAATAACATGCTTGTTTAGTTTTTATAACTTTTATAAATTCAGGTGGCAAATCTTGAGGAAAAATCTGTGTTTTTAATGAAATCCTGTGTAGATTGCAAGGTGGCAACTTAAAAAATATTGCAAAATGAATCATAATGGAGGTTTATAAATATTTTTGGTTTGGTGAGGTAAAAGTTTTAAATGAATGTGCGATCGAAAAAATGGTTACTTTTAGACTTTTAGTAGCTACTGGGCAAATATTGTGATGTGATATGAGTTGTAAATTTGCCTTGAAGGAATAATTAAAAGAAGGAGTATGGGAATGATTGAATGAATGAAATTTGAACTTGATTTTTTTTTGTTTTATGGAAAGGAAGACAAAGAATGAATGAATGAAAATGAATATTACATCACATCACATGAAAAAAATGTGCGAGTATTTTTGTACTCTAGAATATTATAGTTTTTTATCTGAAACACGTACGCATGCAAGCAAATAAGCAATGTGTGATGTGATAATCTAAGTTTAGCTGTGAAATTGCAAATAGTGAATACAGAATACAGGTATGTTATGCCATTTTTATGAGCATTTTTTGCTGGATTTGTGAATGAATTAAGAAATAGATAAGAAAACTATATACGACGGTGGTGGTGGAGGAAAAGGGTGGAACTCATCAAAACAAGCTTTTGGTCAAATTGCATCATCATATGATCCATTCATAAAAAATATATTTTAAGCATATCCGCAAAAAAGGATAGAGATTACTATCAAAATATACAAACCAGACTAGACATTAGGTACACTGGATTCTTGGAAAAAACAAAGAAAAAATATGATTCCATTCAAGAATAATATTTTTTTAAAGTTGAAGTGATATTTTAAACTCATTTGAATAAAATGGTAATCAAGATAACATAACAATGTATTTCAGTAGTCGGGGATTTATTTGCTGACCAATTATTTTTATGAAACTTCCGGAAGAAAAAAGACAGCAATATTTTTTTTCAAACTCTGGAATCTGGATTTTGCCAAGTATTTGCCACTGCATTTACATAACATTACATAAAAATGTCATTAAATGTAACTTGCCTCCAATTTTTTCTCATGTAAGTTGTAAAAAATGGATTTAAATGGCTTTTGACGACAACATTCACAACGACACGACCAACATCCTCTGAGAACTTTGATAAGTCGTAAAGTTGTAATGGACAGTGCAACTTTTACATGGACATGTCCGGTGGTGTGACTTGACTTTAAGTTAAGTTGCTGACCTGTTTAATTCGCATAAAAATATTTCATTGAGAAATATATTTTCTCTGCAAAGTCATTCAAGAGTTTTAAATTTTTTACTGCGTTGTTCCTCTAGTCGTCTTCGATGGCGGTAAGCCAAGCCAAGCCAGGAACTGGACACGATAAGCTAAATAGCTTGGAGCACTATTTTTTTTAAATTGCAAAATCACATGAAAAACTTAATGAATGAATGCTTCTTTGCTTTATAATTATGAATGGTACGTAACGTAAGGTATAGATCATCATTGTGATGTCATTGACCAGAAAAATAGTTAACACCAAACATTATAAGCTTATTATTAGCTAGGTACATTACCCATTAATTAAAAATTACCTACCTTAAAGACAACAGTGCTGAAAAGTTTTTATTTCTCTAATTTTTTTTTCTTTGCGAAATTCCATATCCCTCCGCTCTACCGATTCGTTTCACCGTCCATCCGTTTCAACCAAGTATTAAATGAGATTTGAGACAAAAAATTGATAAGATCATTTATTTTTTCTTCTTCTACATTGTTCACTGCTTTTTCTGTATACTCTATATATACCATACCTACATATTCTACAAGATGATCTTATCTTTTTAAACATTTGTCTGATTCTTTATTTTTTTCTCCCTGTTGAATAATATGTGTGTATTCTTTTTTGTTGTTTCTGAATTATTAAGATAAGCTAAAAAAGTAATTAAATTTTGTTGCATATCGTATGATATTCCATACCATCCGATCCCAATGCAAAAATATATATGCTTGCTGGCTTAGCTTAATCAAGTCATCTTATCATTTTTTTGTTTTCACAAAGTAATATTATTACCAGACCAGCAGAGAAGCTCTCCGACTCCTCTAATCTCATTATATTCACGGATTTTCGGTGTTTTGAACACAAATTATATTAAAATATTATACAAGCTTATCATATTATTCCTCTTTTTTTACCCCGGAGCAAAGGCTCATATTGCTCCCATCATCAAAAGACGGACATTAAAATATAACCCATCATTATGTCGATATCAGATTTTTTACCGTTTTTTTTAAACTCAAATCTCTAGCAAACGGAAATATAAATCATTTTCTCAACATTTTTTTTATTTTCTTTAAAAAAATTAGTTTAGAAACTTATCATTCTTCACCGCTCCCACCACCGCTGTGTATATATTGTGTACTCAGATATTTTTATGGGTTTTTAATGCAATTCGATTAGAATAAGTTGATTGACACATTGTGTGACGTCAATATTAACAAGTTAATTTATATTTTTAAATGAGTATTATCATCATTAAAAATGCTAATGTACTTAACCAACCAAAAAACATGACATGTTAATTAATCCTTGAGATTAAAATGTCTTTAATTTTCATACTGTTTACTTTTTTTACAGTTATTGTCCAACAACTTTGCTAAACTCATTAAAAAACTTCAGAGTCTTAAGAGTATTTATTTATGATTTTAACCGGAAATGATTTATCTTACTTTGTTTAGTATATTTTACTGTATGTAATAGAGAATCAGTGAAAAAAGTTCATAAAAAATTGTAAAATAAATTATTCAACCCTTTTATTACATTTTATGGAGAAATCATCATATTCACAGAGCAGTGTACACAAAAAAAGATGATGAGATGTGTTGATTGGGTTTTTATTGAGGAAGTGAAATGTGCCTACCTACCTACCTATTTTAATGCACCGCCTAAACAATGTCATCTCATTATGATTATCGGTCAATTACGATGGCTACTCTCTTCAAAATGATAATAAACAAGCTCAGTTCACTCAAGAAAAATGCATAAAGAAAAATCTTTGCTTTTTAAAACCCTTTTTTCTCCTTATGAATTTTTTAAGCTAATAACATAACTTACTTGAAAGATAATATCTCACAATCCCCCATAGTTTTATGCCGATATACATGAGTAATATAATTACTTACCCGAAAATATAAAAATCTTAATTTGCAATAATCCTGATTTCAACTGACGTCTCTCTTGACTTATGTGTAACAATTTTTACCAAAAAAATATATTATCTCATCGTAATTAAATTAGAAAAGGACCTCCGCCAGTTTCCTTTCTCTCTATCTTCATATCATCTACAACTCATCACACATACATATACCATGTGCACATATATTACATATATGTATATTATGCATACCTGCATTTATAATTAAGTAGATTTTAATGCAATATAATTATATCTACTTAAAAGCTGTATTGCATTAATGTGTTTTGATGAAATGCTTGAGTAAATTCTCTGGAACTAGATTGGTCTGCAAAAAAAAAGAGAATATTTATTGCTGACATGTTCTCTCAAACGGAAAATCCATGTTAAACATATACACATTACATTATATCTAATATCTTCATAATAAAATACATGTTTTCACTGTGAGACTACATGCTGCACTGCCCAAAAAATCTTTAAAAAATATATTTTGACTGTTTGGGTTTCAACGCTGCTGCTGCTAAAAATCTCAACTTGACTGATAGAGTTCCAGACATTCCGAAATTCCTTTTGAATAAAAATATGCATAAAAAAATCAAAGAAAAGACGACCTCCTTTTTTCCGTCTTCTTCACACTCACCTTGTCTACAAGACAAAATACCTGAAATACCTTTACACTAGCTCAGTGAACAGAGCAGCAAAGGAAATGGAGCAAGTTTACATGGCTTTTTTGGCTGGAATTGATATGTTGAATGTTGAGTGGTGATCCAACTGAAAAGCTAAAGCCAGACAAGTTGCTTTGGAGTCTCTCCTCATCTCTTTCTCAAGATAAGCCTTGTGTGGTGATTAAAGTTACCTTGCATTGCACTTGGACTTCCAGGCACCAGACCAGCTCATATCACATCCCCACCAACCATAAAAAAATATATTCTGGATAAGCCAAAAAAGAAAGCCAAGTGTCTCCTGTGAACTTGTACGTCTTTTTTTTTACGTACGTTTGGATTTTTTTAATAGTTTGTATTGGAACGGGAGTAAAAATGATGAAATTTTTTATTATTTTTTATGCATACCAAACTATATGGGTCGCCTGGTTGAAAATATATTTAGTCGACACGACTGACACGGAGAAAAAAACTGTGCCATCATTAGCATCCCCTTTTGTCTTACTTTTCCATTAAAATTTACAATTATTTTTTTATCATTTTTTTTCCTAGCTTGCATGATGATGCACTTTAAAATATCTTTGTTGTAAAAAAAGTGCATTGGACTGCGCTTGCATCCTGTTGTCTAAATGCACTTTTTTCCATAAAAGGAGGACCCACTACGAAAAATTATTTGGGTTTTACTTGATCATCTTTTCAGTTTTATCAATAATTGTGCCTATTTTTATCGTAATCGTAATAAACATTGGGAGAGAATGGAGTACGTCGCGACTCGTGACGAGACGTAATCACGTATATTTATCCACTTTTGTAAATGATGTGACTGGAGCAAGCAGTCAACTAATGAACTTGACTTTTTTTATCCATTTTTTAAAAAGATTTAAAAACAAAAGAAAATATATACCTAATTAGCTGTTGTATTACTCTTGTTACTCTTCTTGATGAGCCTGTAAAAGAAAAAAAACAAAGAAGGAAATGTGTTGTAAAAAATGGGGAATAAGATAGCTTGAATTGGAATGGAGTTCCATAAAATAAATAGAGTCGTATTTTGTCTTTGCAAGGTTTGCTGTATTCATTTTTTTTATAAATCAGAAGTTAATCAAATTTAAGAAATAAAGGGTTTTAAAGTACGAAATATTTTCATGTGCTACAGTTTAATCGGTGTAGTTTTATCCCCCAAAAATTAGGAGTTCTACAAGATATGAAATAAAGTTTACTTTTCTACTTAGCAAAATAAAGTTTTATGTTGATATTGTAGGGTTAAAACTTGGTGATTTAAAATTTCTGCATGTTTGAACTTTGTGTAGACAAGTTAATTTGCAGTTTTGTATTACTTAAGTGTCTGTATATCACTAGACTTAATGTACTTGGATTGTATGACATACAGATATTCTTTCGCGAAACCAGTGAGCAGTGAGCAGATTTTCATAAAGCAGTGAGAAAAGTCGGTTTTAACACTGAAAAAAGTCATTTTATTTAAACAATTTACAATTGTAAATTCATACATTTAATTAAATTATCAGCTAATTATAACTTTAAAAATATAAATGCATTTCTCATTTACAACCATATATTGCCAATGCCAATGTCAACCCTAACCCCTTCATCACGCCATTCTTATGTTGATTATATCCTAACAGGAAAAAGTAAAAGTAAGTTTGATTATTTTCGGTCATTAAATTTATTTACGTTCAATATTCCATGCAACCCATAAAATACCCCTTCAGCTTTACACACATGATACTATAACATACATTGGATTTTGGATTTTTATTGTATACCTGTCTACACACGTGAAATGAGTATAGAAAATATATGACTTAATTAAATTTATGCACAGAAGTAACAAAAGGCGACAGTAATTTTTATTGTCACCAGTCACCACCATACCACCATCAAACGTCAAAGCAGTAGCCTGGTTGAGAAAAAGAATGCCTATTTGTTTTGTTAAAGGATTAAATTGAATAACAATACAGTTTTATACATAAGGCCATAAAACTCGCCTAAGCAAACAAAACAAGAATACCCAAAAAAATAAAATATATTGTCATCTTGCATACAATTTTTGTACATGTCTCAACTATGCAATGTTTTTTTTGTTGTTGTGGTTTGGTTTGTTGGGGTTGGACACTTGTATTGGGCTGAGGGCGTGGAGACATCCGCCCAGATCCTATTAGGGGACCACTTTACACCCCGAAACTCGGAGAGTAAACACCGCCCATGACTAAGACCCTTTTGACGTCTCTGCTGCTCATCCAACCAGAACCAAACCTTCTGGGATCAATCCAAATATTTTTTTATACATTAACATACCAACTAACAAGCAAACTTGAATCGAACAAAAAATGAGAAAAAACATCATCATCATCTTTTTTTCTATACATGATCAGTAAATGTGTAGGAACCAGACGAACAGCTTTGGAGAAAAAAATATAATTTTGTGTAGAAGCTTTGCGGTGTCGATGTCGGTGAGGTGTGCTGTTACATAACAAGCTTGTGAACGAGCATGGCTCAAATGAGATGTGAAATGAAAAAAGATCAAAAGTGGATGGAGATGAAGAAACGAAAAAAAGGGTTAAAAAAATTACGTATTACAATACATTACGTTACAATAAAGAGGTCTATGTTCATTATGTATATTGTCCAATTGTGTGAGAAGTAGTAGCAGGGTTGAAGTTGAAACTGAACTGGTTGAGCATACACGGTATACTTACCATTTTTTCAATGTATTAAAATCAACATTGCCTTTTTCCAACATAAGATCTCTTGCTAAACTTCTCTATCTTTTCTGTATTTAATTTTTCTTGGCTTGCCTGCCGTAATGTTATGTAGCTTTGCTACTTTGTTGGATGGATGTCGTCGTTGGTCCGTTCTTACTAACAAGACAAGTATCAACTCAAGTCACAAATTTTTCAAACAGATTTATTCTCTCCGTCTTTTTTTCTTCTTGGGGTCTCCTTTTTCTTTAAGAAAGGAAGATACACAGCACACACATGTGTATATATTTTTGTGGTTTTAGCTTTTCACTTGATTTGATTTTACCCCAATGTACCAACGACTCCTCTGCTTATTGCATTATTGGACGTCGACGACGTTGTGACTGACACAGCCAGAGAGACCTTAAGAAAATAAAACAAAAGCTAAATTAGCTTATCAGTCTTTTTCTTAAGATTATCCATTAATTAAGACAATTTTTTATTGGATTACAAAATATCATCAAAGAGAAAGTTCAAGTTTATAAAAAATACACGTGTCAGTTTTCCCCGATAAAAATTATTGATTTTAAAAAAGTGCAATAAATAAATTGCTTAATTATCCATTAAACTTTGGAATGAACTTTGTTGAGTGTCATCATCATCGCCATCGTCATCGTAATTGATTAAGCAATTTTTATTGATCTTTATGCAAAAAAAAGTTTATCTCTGAAGATCATCTCATATCTCACCAGAAAACAAGATAAGCACACATTTCCCCAATTTCTCAACTTGTGCAAATCTCTCTAGCAACCGACCGAACCGATTTCAAACAGACAAAAATTCCGATACATTTGCATGCTTTCAAGCCAAGAGAGAAGCTCATCATCTCATCTTAAAGCTCATATTACACACACGATCATCATCATCATATCATCCCAAGATACAAATTGAACTTGAGTGATAAAATATCCCATCAAACTTGTTTTCAAGATAACTTTTTTTGTGTGTGTATGTTTAGCTGATAAAAAGGAAACATTTAAAAGTAAAGAGAAGTAAATCACTAAGCTATTGAACTGCATCAGATCACACTGTAAACTTTATTATTTTATATCGAGAATACATATCACATCATCACCATCTTCATTACACAAACACACACATCACATCATCATTTTTTATCTTGTTTGTGTTAAAAATTGAAAGTTTAAAACTTTTTTATTAACTTATGTGCCAGTTTCCATGTGTCTTAAGATTCAACCTTGGATAATGTCAAGAAACGTTGTCGTATTTAGTCGATAAGAAGACCAAAGACCAAAAAATCTCGACTAAAAGACGCGAGTATTTTTTTATGTAACACGCCTGCTAACTACCATGCATGCATGCCATGCCATCACCATCACCTTTCCAGAAGAAAAAAGAGAAGAAAAAAATTGTCATCTAAATTTTCCTTGAAAAAAAATGTTTATACAGTTGACTAATATTCCAAGTAATTAATGAATCTTGTTCAGTGAAGAACAAGTCAACAAAGTGAGTGGAGACCTAGTAGCAGAAAAAATTAAATCAGAAGAACGAACGAACGAACTTTTTTATATTTTTGGATCATGATCCATGATCAGTTTAATCAGTTGCTGGTGAGATGATGATGATCATCGCATCATTATCCATCTTCTTCATATACTCTAGTGGCATGTTTTAATGGTCCAATGAACTTATCAAGAACTACTGAGTTTTTTTCTCTCTCTCGTTCTTATCAATTTATTTTTCAAAGTGCCACATTTATCTGACATTAGCGAAACAGTTAGCCAACCAGAAAGTGCAATAAGCTAAAACTGAGACGAGACTCTGACCGAGTGCAAAAAAATTGCAAAAGAAAAATTAGCAATTAAATTTTAAACCTCATCTCTTTCAAAAAAAACAAGCTTGATGACTACTAACAAGCATAAAAAATTTACATAAGTTTACTACTATCCTAGTGAACTAGGAAAATATATTGCAATTTCCGTTTTGTTTTCAAAAAACTTGTTTGTTTCTCTGTGTTGATTTAATTAAAAGCAATTAAAATTCTGGACAAGTATTTTTACACTCTCTTTGATTTCTGGGTTAGTGTAAAAGGAGGAAACAAAAAAGAAAGAACAAGTCGTCTTGAAAAAAATCTGTTGTAAAAAAGTGAAAAACAGGGGCAGAAAATAAGAACTAGATTTTTTTACAAGTTGTATTATTAAATTAACGTATTATTAATACAAACACGAAGCGTGTGTTTTGCGTTTTTGGTGCGTGTTTATTACAAAAAAAACAGCATTACAACTTATTGCATTACACTGCAGCTCATCGTCCAAGAAGAAACCAGAAATACATCCGATTTTTCTTTGAAAGTGAGAAAAATCTTGAAAAAAAGCTGTTTCAATTGTTCCAACATTGTTGTTGCATTGTTGAACGAGAACGAGCAAAGAGCTTCCTTGCCTTGTCAGTGGATTATATAATTAAGTTGAAGAGAGCCACCCGCGCACACATCATTCAACTTTTATTCCTTCAAGCTATAAAAAATACCAGTATAATTTTTCCAAGCAAATAAAATAATCGCAATAGCAAGTTTTTGTACAAGCAGAAAAGTAACAATTGTGTGAAAAAACTAGAGAAAACTGTCAGAAAAGCTAAAAAGGTGGTGGTCAGTTTTAATATAATTTTTTTCTACCGAGTGTAGTAATTTCCATCTGAAAAAGAAGAAATTACTCCCATTCTTGCCACTTATGAAATTACCACTTTTAAAAAACAAGTAGACAAGAACAAGAAGGAAGGAAGGATGAAAGGTGTATAATCAAATCATCATTTTTTTCCCCGGACAGCATTTGTGAATGAAAATTAACTTTGACTTTTTAATGAATGGATGAATAAAAAAATGATGATTCATTTTGTAGCTAATTATTATTCTACTAAAATAAAGCTACTGGAAGTTTTACATGGATTTGTGTGGGAGGAAGTTGCTTACCTGCCTGCCTTCCAGTGATTAACAAACTTGTAGAGAAAAAAGATTTTTTGAACAAATTTGAATTTCAAGTGCGATACAAATTACACAGTACAGTAGTCAATGTGCATGTTTTTTTTGGAACTGTTGCAATTTCTTTAAAGTAATTGCATATC
>JAQFXM010005624.1:0-14621 GCA_034693345.1 Entomobrya multifasciata | reverse complement strand
CTCTTCTTCATGAGATGTGAGTTTGTTCACATCTCTCTCATTTTCGTCTCCATGAGGTGTGCATGTGGTTGGTGCAGGATAATTTTGGGGTGAGATGATAATATGTACACGAGGGGCTACAAAGTTCAATAAAACTGCATCTTGTCAATCACATATGCTACATAAAAAAGGCAAAACATTGTATGCTTATCGACCTTTGGAAGTCTATTTACCAGAGAAAGTAAAACGGAATTCAGTGGTTGCACAAAATATATCTCAAGTAAAAAATCCTAAACACGCAAGCATTGTATTCTGTATTTTATCAAGCGTACTATCTTATTTTTAGGCACGCTATGTGCTTATGGCTATAAAATACGTGGAATTAGCATGGCAGTATTTTTTAAGGGGAAAGTTGATAAGAATAGTCCAGCTAAATCCGTCTTACGAACATGAAACCAGTTTCATTTGGCTTATTGAAATAGACCTGAAAAAACCTTTTACATTCTTGCTTTGCGTATTGCTCCATTCTTTCAAAGTTCATTTGTAAGTTTGCAATAAAACTGACCTGTGCAATATGAAAAATAAAGCGTATTTTCTTTCCCAAAGAACGCTACTGGAAAGTTAGTCAGCCAACAACGTTTGTGACGAACGGTAGTGTTTACAGTAAATTCATAAAAATATGTAAAAGTTTTTTACATTTTAAAAAGTTAAGCAGCAATTCTTACTGAGTGAAAATAAAATTACAATACATGTTGATCATTTACCATCATCATCGGCTAAGGTACGTGTTTAAGTATTAAAATCGATTCATTAAACACACGTATATTATAGAATTTCAAATGTCTTATGCTCGTTACTCATAAAAATAGTAGATATTTTCACTCTTCAGCAATAACCTATACAGACAAATTTCCTTGTTAAAATTTTGATATACTCGCTAATTTGGTTTAAAGCGAACTGTGAGAAAGCAGAAAGAGACTAATAATATATCACACTTCGGCTTTTCCTTTGAAGTATCTATAGTTGACAGAACACCATATTAATTATGTTATTGCACGAAATAGTCTATTTAATGACGAAATAATAAGTGCATGACTTATTTAATCACAAATATTCATACGAATTTTATGGTTTTCCAATACATCATAAAAAATTAAGACCATAACGTTTCTGTGCAGTAATATTTGAAATACCTAATTACGTCGTAGGAATACTGCGTTTGAAATCAAGCAGCACTTTATTACAATTATACCTTTAAGTCATGTACAACAAAATCACTTATATTCTGAAACCAGAAACCGTTTCTTTTTAGTGTGCATTGTATAGCTTGTACTTTTGAAAAATTACCGGAAAACAAATGCCGAGGCACGCAAAACAGAAATTTCTTTGAACATACAATGATTTCGTATTGACAACGTTGTAAAGAAAGATAAAAACAGTGAAAAGGGTGATTATGGTTTTTTGCGTGACATTTTATACTCGTGAAAGAAAGCACTATAATATAAGTTGGTAAAAAAACAAAAAGGCGATTTATTGGTTAATGAGGAGAAAAGCCGGAAGAAAAAGCAAAAAACAATAAACACGCAACCTACCTACGACACATTTAAATAAATGGCTTTATATTTGAAATACAAGTACGGAACACGAACGCAATGCAATTTGTTGCTGTTTGGTCACTCGTTAGAATCACAAAGCGAAGCATGCAACAGAATTGCACAGATTTTTATAGCATTTCCGTTGTAGGGCTGGGAAGCAAAAGCAACTTTACTGTAGCCTATACTTTATATATATTGCTGTAATCTGAGTTTATTGCATAATAGCATGGGTTATGTTTGATTATAACCATTGTTTATCATAGTGGAATGTTTGGTAGTCACTATACTAATATTTGGGTGTTCTATTGCATTACTTCCTGCTAAAAAAATGGTACTTGATTTTTGTGTATTCAAGTTTTACACCTTTTTAGCTATTAAGCACTAGTGTATAGTTACTGACCTTTTTAATAAAATATACATTGAGTTTAAATATAGGTTTAAATATATATCGAAGAAATGCTCCAGCAACAGCAATTTCAGGAGGTGGTCATGACTACAATAAGTTGCCCAACAAAATACACATAGTTTTCTTGCACTGCAATTAGTTTTGTTACGAAATCCATGAAGTTGCATCTTACCCCAAAATAACTATTTACGTTTTTAAATACAGAAGAAAATATTGCTGATATATTTTTTCCTTATCTTACGGTAAATAGCAATAGTTTTTTAAAGGAGGAATTCAAATTAGAATATGAATAGATATTAGAATTGCATATAACATGTACAAAAAATCTTACATTGTTCTTCCGCATAAAAAAATTACAAATCTGCATGGCCATCATTTATGCAAAAATGCAGAACGTCATTAGTAAGATTTTCTTTTGGCTTTGGAATGCATTTTGTAAATATTTATATTGTTGTGTTTTAAGGCCATAGATATTTAACAAGTTACAACATGCAGTTAATTAGAAAACTCTAGAGGTTACCAAATGCCCTTGAGTAAGCTAGATGTAAGTTGAACGATGGCTTATGTATATTTCGTATGAAAAGTCAAATGTCATGTAAAGCATTTTCCTTACTGCACAATCTCATATTTTGATCTAGTTTTTTATGAACTTAAGTAAAATATAAGCAAAAGTGGTGAAAATGAATTTGTGCGGATATAAAATGTTTTAGTTTTATTCTTTGTCATAATACGAACATTTTATTGTTTATAATATTCAGGGTCAAAGAAACAAAAAACACCAACATAAATAGGTAAATAATAGCGAAAAGTGAATTAAAGTCACGACACACTCAACATGGAACAAACTCAGGGAAAAGGAAGTAAGGAGGGGAAAGCGTCAGTTATTATAGATGACATTAAAACAGATAAACTGGACGTGTTTTTATCGCCTTGGGCTTGTGACTGTGGTGGATTGATAAAAGATGCAGGAGGACATTGTAGTATTTGCCAAGCAAATGGACTCGAAGTGGAAGAAGAAACAAATAAATTTATGTCGATTAGAACAAAAGGTCGAAGATTTTCTACAGGAACAGGTTTTGAGAGCCAGTTGGACCAATTCTTGAAATTTTTGGCTACGAATGCGAAATACAAGGAAGATCGAAATCAAGGGAGAGTAGTGGGTATGTACAAATTTCACTGTGAAATTGGATGTGGAGGTTTTTCAAAGGTGAAATTGGCAACTCACATTTTTATGAAAGGTAAAATTAAACTAATGGCCGTGCAATTGGTTTTTTAAAAATTTAAATTTAACAAAGTAATTTTTGAATTGCAGAACAAGTAGCAATCAAAGTGATTGATAAATCCCGATTTCCAGGAAAACTTGAAAAAATACTGGGTCAAGAAGTGAGATGTATGGAGGTATTAAATCACCCCAATTTAATTCGTTTATATGAAGTGATTGAATCTTGCGATAAAGTTCATCTCATTACGGAGTATGCACCTTCTGGGGATTTATACATGAGAGTTAAATCAAACGGAAAGCTTACAGAACCTGATGCAAGGATAATATTTAGACAAGTTGTTGATGCGATTTTATACATGGTAGGTTATCTGAGTTGCTAAGCAATATATTTCTTTAGTAAATATATGATAGATTGCCATAATATTTATGTAAAATTTATATGAATCCACGTTTTTTATATAGCACGACAATGGAATTTACCACAGAGATATTAAAGCTGAAAATGTGCTATTTTCTAACCCTACACTTTGCAAAGTAATGTATATGTAATATTTAAAGCATTTGTATATATAATATTTAAAGTATTTGTATATATGTATATTTTTATGCTGTCTAAAGTACTGAGTCGATTATTCAATCAAATTTAATTTTGAATAAAACTTTACAGATTTGCGACTTTGGATTTTCAACGGTTGGTAGAAAAGAAAAGAATTTATCCACATTTTGTGGAAGCCCAGCCTATTCAGCTCCAGAACTTTACCAAAAAGTTCAATACGAAGGAGGTCCCGCTGATGCTTGGTCTCTTGGAGTGGTTTTGTATTTTATTACTGAGGGTCGCCTACCTTTTAAGGGAAATTCTATGTCTACCTTAAAGAAAGAAATAACCGAAGGTAAACCTTTAAAGAACATATCAATAATTTGAAAATTTTTGGTTGAAATATTTGGATAATAAATATTCCTTTTGTAATATTTAGGAAGTTTCGAATTTTCTGAAAATCCATCCAAAGAACTTTCCCATCTTGTCAAACAAGTTTTAAAACAGAAGCCAACCGAAAGATTTACAGTGGCTCAAATAAAAAATCATCCATGGCTATCCGCACATGAGGATCCTACCGAAATTACGGCAACCCAAAAACTTTGGTACTGTTTCATTGGCCGTCTATTGCATCTAGCGCCTCTTTTTTGACGAGATAAGATGACAGCTCAACAATAAGATTAAAAACCAATGGACTACACCAAGACCTTTTTTGCATGTGTTGCAGTGGCCGACCCAATACATTCTAAGTATTGATGGATATAATATAATGTACGACAAAGTTTTTCATCCTATCACATCATGCGAAGCAAACTGTGAACTATGCACCCTTAATATTACTAAAAACATCACCTGTGTTTTAGGATCTTTGCCACACACAAATAACTTTATACAAATGATTTTAACCATACATAAATACTTTATCTTAAAAGCAATGAAATCGGAAGAATATACTACAATTTAAAATATTTTTAAAGTACACGCATTGATTCAAGTTTCTTTCAACAATGAATACATAGACCACAATGACAACTGAACTGTGTGACTATTGCAAATTATACTTTAACACGATATTTCTGATCATCATTTCATATTATAGACTCTTCAATGCCAATTAATTTCTTGCGAGTTGCACGGCTCAGAAGTAGTATTTAATAGAACTATCTGGATTCAGCATAATTATAAACGGCCACGAACCACAAACAATGCAGAAGGCTGTAAAATAACATTTAAAAGCCAATGCTAGGTTATTATTTTTTCAGTTTTTACATTGTCTACAATGATTATAATTTGATTTTGATATTCAGAAATTCCACTTGAACTCTACAAGCCCACCACATAGGTAGGTTAAATAAATAAATATGAAATTGATATAATATGACAGTATCACTACAGCAAAACAAAATTACTCAAGTGACCATGTTTCGACATTAAGTTTTCTAAACTCAATTAGTCATGTATTAACTGAATATCACAAACTATATTATTGTACACTTATACGAAGGAACTATGTAATGTACATACTTTAAAATAAGTAAATACATTTCTCACTTGTCAAACAATTAAACAAAAATAAAATGTCTTTTAACATTGAAGTAAGTAGCTTATACGACACAAGTTACTGGAGCATATCATGCCCATGGTCGGCAAATGACAAGCTTAACCTTCTAAAATACATTCATTATGCTAATCTCTTTAGAAAATGCGCATTCTTTTGTTCTAAATTTTTAATCCTAACTGGTCGGGCATAGCGAAGGCTATGAATGCAACACAATCAAAAACTTTGCCCTGCTTTTAATAACTTTGCAATTTATGATATTCAAGAGTCTATTTTAAGTAGTATGGGTAGTCATTACGAATGCAATGGGGATGTAGACAAAGCCACTGCGAAAAGAATGGATTTAACAAGTAAAAATTCTAAAGGAGTAAACTATCGTTTGATCCCTACCAAAGAACAAATTATGTTTCGTTTGGTGTCAACTCAGGAAATAAAAGCATATGAGATTCTTTTAGAGATTGGTGTTTCAGAGGCTAGAATAAGGTCACATAAATCGAGAGGAATGAGAAGCTATTTAATTGGGATTTATAGGATAATTCTTCATAAAGTACAGAAAGGAGAGGAAATTGATGTAAATAGGTTGGGATTGCAGTGGAATTTGACTGGTTCTATGACGGACTTAAGAAGTTGTGCAAATTTAAGAGAAAGGGAAGATTTTACAGAAAGGGAAGATTTTAAAGAAAATCAAGTTTTTGAAGACAAGGCAAAGGCAAATTACAAAAATAAGTCGAAATCGAATGGCGAAGAAACGTCGAAATCGAATGAAGAAGAAAATCCAAAATTAAATGGAGAAAACAAATTAAATATGAATGACAAGGATTCGTCTAATAATGACGACAAAAAGTTGAATGGTAGTAGTGAATTGCCAAGTGTAAATGCAAAACTAGTCAAAAGTGCTAGTTTGGACCTTGACGATTCACCAACTTCTGTGGCGAGTCAGAAAAAGCGAATGCTGGTAAAGACTGGTCATGTTGTATCCGCAAAGGTTTGTGCAATTTTATAAATTGTCGTGTGTTTCAAAGGAGTGCCTATCTCTGTTCGTTTAAAAACAAGTAAAATGTGCACATATGTTAGAATATTTATCTGCATTTTTGTGCTTAAATTGGAAAAATACGTAAGGTTTTAAATCATTTATATTCATCGTCGATGTTTCGGTTTTTCCAGTAAAGCTGTAGTACAAATCTTCCATGCATACTTGATTAAAACAGCCCATAACGTTTGTGAAAAACATTGGTGGGGTTTGTGATTCCGGTTGTATTTTTAGAAACACGTTGAAAATTTACGTAGCGATACAAAAAAATTTCTTACAAAAGTATTTTTAGTATGGATTTAAAATGCGGTATAGATTTAACTTGAGTTGTAATCAATTATTTGGCACCAAAATATCTAAAATTGTTGTTAATTTTATTTGCTAAAGATTCTATAAAGAAGAAAGTAAATTATTTAGTTAAGGTTGCCAGCATTGTTGAAGTTTAATTAGTCAGCGTTCCGTATGTAGATATTTGTAAATTAAACTATTGTTACATGATTAACCATATATTCAAACCATTTTGACAATCACATTGTGTAAACGCATTATTAGCACTAATAAATTAAAACAGTTAGAAAAGCATCATGTATAAAGTACAATAAATATATTTACTGATAACGACAATTAGTGTGTTGATAATATCAATAAAGTTCGACTGGTGAATAATAACATGCATATTTATTTTTGCGAGCATAACATTACATAAATAATTCATTCTAGGGCGGTCGTAATTGATTATCAACATATCGGTTGGACAAGGGACTTGTATTTTACAAGAAACTGGCTAAATTATATGGTCTCTTGACAACTTATTTCAACTGCATTTGACCAAACGTCAGTAAAGTAAAAGGTTCGTCCAATCAGGAAATTTCTAGTTGACAGTTTAGTGAGAAATATTTGTAAAAACTTAAATTGCGATTATATTTCTTTATTTGCCTATGTTTACCGAAGTATCTGAGCACACCTAATTTGTGTATTGCTAATGTTTGTTTGACTAGCTGTAATACCTTTTTCTCGTACTCATCGTACTTCACTCATTAAATTTAGATTGTCAAGTCCCCGTGCACATTTAACTCGAAACAAACAATATTTCAGTAAACATATTACGAACCAACAGCATTTTTTCCGGCAAAACCTGACAATGTTTCATAGTTATTTTCAAATATTCAATTCACTGTGATTGTTAGACGTCAATTATTGTCAAACAATTGTTTTTGGGTTCATCCTTTACCACGTTTTACAAAAAAACCAGGAAACGTCTGCTTTGATTCCAGAAAAAGCATCAGCTTACATAATTTGTTTTATTTACTAGAATTGCTACTTATCCAAAAACCACTAATAAAATTTTCACAGTCGAAACATTCCTCTGCTTTAAAATGGACCAATTCATACCATGTCTTCAAGAATTCTACAAGGACTACAATTTCCTGATTGGACCTTTCTTCAATTGGAACACAAAGTTACATCGCATTCAAACCACAAATCCCTCATCCATTTATTCAACCAAACGTTTCCTCTTTTGGCAAATAATCCTGCCGTTTTTCACTATCATTCATTTTTACTCTATTTTGACGTCCCTATTTGAAAATAACTTTGAAAGTTCAAGCCTCTCCGTTTTGGGTTTTATTGGCGCTCTACCTGGTTCCGTTTGCCTTCTGCTCACCTGCAAAAACGCTCCGGAAATATGCTACGTTTTTAATTCTATTCTAAAAATGGAAACTAAAATAGCTTCTCGAACAAGAGTCTACAAAATCGTAAAACTCGACTCAAAATTTTACTGTAAACTACTCATATTGGTAAAACAAAGTACACCACTTACATTCGGATTGGTTTTTGCTTTAATGCCATGTTCTCCACCAAATTATTTAGCAGTTTTTAATCCCATTTGTTCAATAGGTTGGAAGTTTACAGCTTTAAAAATTATTGAGTTTATTTTTCTATTTATGTTTCATTTTACTATTTGGTGGGTACAATGTGTGATTGCAATTCTAACACTAGTTCACATCTTAGCAGGTTGCTCATGTCAAAAATCAATTCTAAAAACACCGGAACTTTTGAAAAGTCCTAAAATATTTAAAAACCTTCAGGTTATTAATCAAATATTTAACGATTCCAACCTGGGCACTATAATCTACATGCTAATTCATGGCATGATGATGACCATATTTTATCTGTATGTTTTGGTTAAGCTTGCTAATTCTTCTTTTAGTTTTAAAGAACTAAATACTGTAGCAATAGTAGGTCCCACATTAGCCCATATTTGGGGACAATATATGGTAGGATTGTTTTTGATTGGAGTGTTTATTATACTTTTCGTGTTTGGAGAAGCGGGTGCCGTTCATTCTACTAGCTTACAGGTTATACAGTCTGGGAAATCTAATAGAATAACTATGAGTAGTTCTATTGAAAAAAGGATACTTAAGTCATTGTATCCCATAAAAATTGGTTTTGGATTTAGTAATTATATTGATTGTACAACCCCACTAATTTTCCTTCTCTTTTGTTTGCAAAGATTTGTGGACCTACTATTGTTAGAGTCTAGGGGTACACAAAGCTAATAGTAACGCTAATTATTGAATTATATAGTAATCAAAATAAGAAATATTAGTTTATTGTCATAAAATGTAAGTGTGTATGGAAAACATGTGTATAAATCACAATAATGTTGTTTTAGGCCCTAGTGGGGCTGTGGTACATAGTATTACATTTTGTATTTAAAAATAAACCATGATAAATAATATATTATGACAAACACCTATCCATTTTCCCATCTGTAACACTTATTTTTTATGCATATCGATCCAATGCAATTTAATGTGTAACAGTAAAATTTATTGTAACTTGCTAATAAAGAATATGTGCATTTTTACAGCCATGGAAAAGTTTCAGGGAATGGTGTAGGTTTGTTTATTTGCTATCGTCAATTTGACCAATTTCATATAGTATGGGCATGCATGATAGGAAATACCTATATACTTATATACCCTAGCCTAGATGGGAACAGAATATTTCTTACGGTATTTTGAAGGAAGGACCAATAAAATGTTTATTTCCTTTCACTTCTGACTACTACACATATCTTGTCATTCCTCAAATTCATTTTTAGTGTACCCTCGTTACTTGATAAAGTACTCATTCAGATTGCACAACTTTACACTTTATCTCCAAAGTTCAGTTTCTCCTAAAATATTCCAGCATACTAAAACTTGTCCATGTACAAAATCAACAAAAAGCTTCTAGAACATTTTAAAAGAAGATAAATATTATGAATACTCCAAAGGCCAAAAAGTTAATAAAGAAGGTGACTCTATTCGATCAAAAGTCGTGCTTTTAAATCAATTGAGAGCATTTGGTTATCATTACATATAAAGCTGCCTATTAATTAGAATACATCCACGGCAGTCGAGTCCAGAAATTCTAGTCTGACTATACTGCGTGTAATTTTGTCTGCATCTAACCAGCTATTAACCACAAAGCATGACTCATACTCAGACCAAATGAACATGTTACATGTTTTGTTATTGCAATTTTTTATCTACAAAAAACCCTGACCTTGTCGGCTTCAGCTTCGCTTTATACCTGTATCATGCACACAAGCAGTGGGTTTTTGGGTACACAAAAATACGCTGCAGTAAAAACACAAGAGTGTGTTATTCTTCCTCATCAACCTCACTCATGTTATTTTTAGGTATATTTCACAGATGCAGAGCAAAGTTGCTCTTTTTTCTCCCCCACGCAAAACAATATCGATTTTACATGATGTACCATTTCACTGGAGTCACTTGAGCGTGACCTAGAGAACATTGTATAATAAGCAGTATACCACTCAGAAATCATTCAAGAAGCAGCTGTGTAGTTCAATAAATTACTAGAATAGTTTAAAAATCATTTACGTTTAAACAATTTGTAGCACGAACATATTACCATGGAAAATTTAATAGAAAACTGGATAAAACGATTTAGAGGGAATTCCTTTATTCTGGGAATAATGGTTATGGGAGTTGTGGTTACGGGAATAGTATCGTTTTTAATTCAATCTGTTGTTTTTATATTTGTACGTCCATGGAGTCTAAAAACGTATAGGAAAATAAGTTATTATTTTAGTGCGCTCATGTACTGGCGTAAGTTAATCGAAAGTATAAATAATTTTTAAGCGTAAATATTTAATGAATATGAATCGAAATCAATAATTTTGTTTATATGTTCGTTTTACAGATCAACTTCACTTGGTTCACTGGTGGGCTAAAACAGAGATCGAAATACTTGTGGATCCTAACGACCTAAAACATCACCTGGGCAACGAACATTCCATACTTATCTTAAACCATAAATACGAAATCGACATTTTAATTATCACTGCAATATGCAATTATTTTGGAATGGAAGGAAATTTAAGAGGATTTGCCAAGAAAAGTTTACAATATTTACCAATATTTGGTTGGCTATGGAAACTTCAAGAGCACATATTTTTGGAAAGGAATTTTGACAAAGATAAGATAATTTTGGAAGAAAGAATACAAAGTATATTGGGTAATATTGATAATCCAGTTACATTAGTACTGTTTCCCGAGGGTACACGATTTACGGATGGGAAACATAAAGCTAGTATGTTGGTTGCTAAGGATAAAGGATTACCTGAATTGAAGTATCATTTGTTACCAAGAACACGTGGATTTGAAACTTGTATCGAAACTATACAGAGTGAAAAATTTACATCAAATTTGCCAATTGCTGTTTATGATGGATTGGTTGTCATGGAACCGGGGAATTTTGGGACTTTAAATTACTCGTTTAGGGAATTATTGAAGGGAAAAGGTCCAAAGGTTAAGATTTTACTGAGGAGATATGACGTTAAGGATATTGAGGCAAAGGAATCTGCTAAATGGCTTCATAAAGTTTACCAGGATAAGGATAATTTAATGCACAATTATAAAATGACGGGAAAATTTGGGGAGGAGTTTAGCGAAAATAAGGTGATTAAATTACCAAGGCCGTTAAACGTTTTAAGTTTAATTGGGACTTTGAATGGTGTGATTTTTTTGTGGGGGATGAGATATATTGGTGGTATATTGGTGAATGGGAATATTTATGGGATTGGGGTATTGGTTATTGTGATGATGGGTGCTAGTAAGGTTTTTCAAATGATGGGTGATATTACGAAGATTAAAAAGGGGTCGGCATATGGACAAGACAAAGCAAAGTAAAGTAAATATAGTTAAAATTTAATTACGGATGCTCATTGAAAATGCAATATTGACTTAAAATGCTCATTAACTGTTAATATTTTAAGCTGCTTCGAATCTTTACGATTTTAGTCGATTTATAAAATTCGTGCTCAAAATATGTTACCATTATAATACTTATGAATTAATATCGTTACCGATGATTAATATGCTGTTTTAGTAAATGCAATCACAAATTTAAGATAAATTAGTGCCTCGACTTACTTACACACACAATGTAAATCAAATGCCAAATTTTAATAGTTTTCAATAAAATTTATTTTAAAATAAATGTTTAATATTAGCAAAATATTGATATAGCTGCAGTATAACTCATATTTATTATCATTACTATTGGAATGTTAGTTTTGTTTTTTACTAAATATTTTATGTACTAATACATGCTAAACAGCAAACTGTCAATTTTCTTAAAATGTCAATATTTCGAATGATCCCTTCAATATTGACGTCGTGCATAAGAATTGTGCTCCATATTTTGTCCAGTATTGGATGGCCTCTGACCTGCTGCTGGCCTTGCACTGGAATACTCATATTTCATTTTAGAATCCCCTTTCATTTTGGCATATTCAGAGTTTGTGTATGAATGCCCTTCAGATTCGACAATCTTGTCGTTATCATCATCATCGTCCTCATCCTTTAACTCTTCTTCCTTTTCATCTTTAATTTCATTCTGCGTCGTATTATAGTAAGTATTTTGTGACGATGGGCGTTGACCAGCAGCCGGCCTTGCACTTGAATACTCATACCGCATTGTTGGGTCACCTTTCATTTTTGCATATTCAGAGTTTGTGTATGAATGTACATCAGATTCAGATCCATCTGTGTGACCTTGGCTCATACTTCGATCATCTCGATCTGGAATGGATCCTGTTGATCTAGGTTCAGGTGAACAAGTTCCAGATTTATCCATTTCCCTTTCTATAAAATAGCAAGTATATACATATTAAGTTCTCTTACGATACTGTAAAGTCGATTTACAAATGTATCCGAATCAAAATTACTTAAATGAACAAAATTACAAAAACAATAAACAGTATAACATTCCATATTGAAAAATGTTACCACAAAACCATATAGGCGTGCTGCCCTATGGCTAACCACTTGTTATGCCGAATTCGAGATTCGAGACGAATATATGTCCTCTATTGACAAAAAACGTAGGTGACGAATTGGTCGACTGACAAAATACGACAAATGTTTTAAGATATCTTTTGATATTTAAATATTTATGTATACATTTCCATTTTAAAATATACTAATGCGAAAATAAGCTAAATTTCATTACCAACTGTTTCAGGATCAACCCTTTCAGAATATCGGCTTGGAACAGGGCTTGCCTCCCTACTGTAGTTATAATTATGAGGCGATGGAAACCCAGCTGCTGGTCTACCAATTGAATATTCATATCTCATATTTGGGTCACCCTTCATTTTAGCGTATTCCGAATTCGAATATAAATGTCCTTCTTCTTGACGACCTGGTGTAGACTCTCTGGAACTACGCCCAGATAAATAGTTTCCAGAATTATTCATTCCATGATCTGTAGATAAACGTAGATATTACGTCATTTTTACAAAAAATAATCCTCACATAATATACTAGATAATTAACTAAAAATTTAATTACCAAATGTGTCATCAGCAGTTTTGTAATGTCGGCGTCCTTTAGGCGTCGGCTCTGTATTGTACGGACCATGTTCTGTGGGAAAACCAGCTGCTGGTCTTGCACTCGAATATTCGTAACTCATTTTCGGATTCCCTTTCATATCAGCATATTCAGAGTTCGTGTAAAAAATATGTTCTGATTCCGATTTCCCTTCAGAATGCTCATCATCTTCCTCTTTCTTTTCATCTTCACAATTCTCATCCTCAACATTCGAATCCACCTCAATTTTTTCAACTTTTGGACCCGAACTTGTATCCATATTAATGGATATAGTTTTGGCTTGATCACCAAAAAAATCCGACTCTTGACAATTCGACATATTCGTTTTTCTAAAAATGAACAAAAAAAATATTCTACTAATTATCACCAAGAAAATTTAAATTTTCACCTTGTTCACGTTACGATATATTATTTCATACAAAGTTTAAAATGTCGTGGTTCTTAGAACTTCTGAAATGACAAGTTAGTCGATCGAATGATTTTTACAATTTACGGAAATAATAAACAAGACATATTTGATACATTTCTTTACTAACTTGATAACTTCAACTACAATTTTATATAAAGTGCGTGGGTGGTAGCGTTATATGCATTGTTATCTGAGAAATATATTCAATGAATCAGTGATACTAACAATAGTGATGACTTCATAAAATAAAAAGTAGTACGTAGTACTGCACTACACCATATAGTACGCCTACTAATATTGTTCCTCTTTTCTAATAATGATGTGTAAATTGATGTTAGCCAACGCCCACGCATATTAAAACATTTAGAAAAATCTCGAATAGTGATGACATTTTGTCTGATATATACTCTTTCTTAGCCCACTTGTTTTCTCAAATAATATCGAATACTTCTACACTTTTTAAGTTCATAAATAATATAAAAAATATGTATACAAATTTCTTACCAAAAAATTAAATGGTCAATTAAACTGCGTTGCACTTTATACGAAAGTTAATGAATTTTGATGCTGTTTTTAATCAACTTCAGTACAGTAGCACCACTTTATACTTTTATCTGGTCAAAAATTGTTATTGTTGCAAATTTCAATATGATAAATTTCTTTAATGCTTTGGTTTTGTGTATTTGACTTGTCTACTCGTCCGTATCCACTTTAAAACTAATTCATTTTCAACAAACCACCACTGCATTGCATCAAATTTTTAGTCTAGAATAGAAAATACATTGTCTGTTTTTTTTATTACGTGGGCATAAAGCAAGCTTGCATCCTCTGCACATTGTATATTTTTTTTGCAATAATATTCTTCTGATCTGAACTGACCTTGTACACCACCCAAGAGCTTGCATTGTGTTTACACGTTTGTGTGTAGATGGTCACGTTACCAAGTTTGTTGGGTACACAACAAGAATTACGTCGTTGC
>JAQFXM010005623.1:0-14621 GCA_034693345.1 Entomobrya multifasciata | reverse complement strand
TATGTAAGTTGATGAATAAAGTTGTTGATCTAATGACGTAGGTTGGTCTAAATGATGTTGCTTATTTGGAGGTTGGTATTTTGACGTGTTGATAAAAAAAGTTGGTATTTTGACGGCACACGATAAAATTATATAAATAATCAAAAACATAGCAAGTTGTTATATTTTTTCTGTCTAAACATTTTGTTTGTTCTTTTTCTGTCTTGAAACATTGCATTATAATTTTAATTGATAATTGATTAGCAGATGTCACTAAAAAGAAATTTGTAAATTAAATGGCAAATCATTTAGTCATAATAAAAATACAGTAAGTACATTTAGTCAAGTAAAACACATATTACAATAGTCAATCACCAACCATTTTACATATTTTGTACACAATAATTTGGCAACACTTTTGGTTTACTTTAGTAAAACTAGTGGAATGATAAATTTACCAAATAGAATTAAGAACCTTTCTCAAAAGAAATGTCAACTTTTAAAATTTTATCCAAGTGCACATAATACTCTGATAAAAAAGAGGCGGGAAAAAAGAACGGCAATGGTATTTCCGTTTTAAAATTTTCGGTCGACATTTCAACCATTTGTTTAAATTTATTCAAGCTAATTACATTCTGACTCCAGTTGAGTGGTGGAAAGCTATTTGATCCCCATTGGGAAACCACACTTGAACTTGGGTTTCCATTTATTCCAAATTTCACAACAGTTGCCGACGTTTCCTCCAGTGGTGTTAGTCGAACACAAGCAAATGACACAAATTTGTTTCCTAATCTATCCACTTTCAACAAAGCTGTCTAAACAATACCCGCTCTTCAGCAAGGTTTACAGATGGAAATCGATAAAACGTGGGATTAAAGTAGTGGTGAAATGGCTTCTCCAGGGAAGGCTTCTCTGACATTAAAGTTTTAAAATCCAAAACAAAATTGTACTTTTGTCTATTTCGTAATATATGTTCCCTACAATTCAAACCACGGCAGGTTTTGACATGACTGATAAATTTGAAGTAGTTTCCAGGTTTTCTTAACCATTCTGAAGTAAATTTGTATTGGCACTTTCCTCCTTGTGGGATAATGAGGGAACAAAATGTGATGACATCTGGACTATAAAAACATAAAATAAAAAACACATATCAGATACGTCATATTACATGCAATCAAATTTCAATTAAAATGTTATGATGGAAAATTATTTTAATTTACTTTTTATCACACCGGCCCTCATGATCTGAAAGCTGACCACGGAACATGGTTTCCTCACAACCTTGTTCATTCCAGCTGCATGGGAATTTAATCTTGTCCAACAAACTTTCTGCATATTTGATTCGTTGTCTTGTTCCATCCGATCGGCAGATTGGACAAAGGGTCACCTTTTTAGAGCAATCTTCACAAATGTGGTGTCCATTACAACACTGATATATATTTCCTCGTGGAATTTGAACACATACTGTACACTCCATATCATCCATGGAACTTGTGGAAATATCTAACTTTGCCCTTTTTGAACCCATTTTAGACCGAATTAAAATATTTTGAAGATTTGTATTATAAAATTGACTGTACAAGTAAAAACCTTTTTTCGAAAGGCAAGATTCGGAAAATGAACACGGATTTTGTAAACTTAAAAAATTTAATGGAAAGTTTTGTATTATAAAAAATCTGACGAAAGAAAATTTTGACTGTTGCTACTTTGCCGTCTGCCAACCGACTAAAAAATCAAGGACCACTACCTGTTTGTTGGTTAATGCTATTTTTATCTGGTGACCTATTCGCATGTACATTTTTTTCTGATGACGCATGGTGTACGTGAGAGGTTCCCTTAGTAAATAAATTATCCATTTAGTTACATGCATACATATCTGCACTCTAAAAAAATGGAGTGGACCGACCGGACACATATTATATCCAATATACACAGTACACATCATGCATCAGTTCAAAATGTAATTTCTTTTCACAATCCACTTGATTTCCTTTTTCTAAATGAAATGTGCAGTCAATATAAAGAGTACAAAAGAAAATGTTGCTTAAATACGAGCTTCTCTTCTTTATAGGATTCGCCTTATTTCTTATTTTTCTGTTAACTTGCATTTCCATCATAATGTGTTAAATGTGTATAAGCTACTCACACACAAGTCATTTGTGTGGTCAGTCGGCTGAAAAAGGTACTTTTATTCGTCAGAGTAAGCTGTGGCACGTAGAATGTCAGCATTGTAACGAGGTATCCTAACTTTTTTGGATATTTTTAAGTGTCCATAACCTTCGCACAAAGTTGATTGAAATGAATGTGTTTATTTTTTCGAGCTAATCAAGGGCAGCGGTGGTGGTGGTAGGTGTTGGTGATTCTAGTGGTGAAATGAAATAAAAGGTTATCTCGATGAAAATTGGTGCGATAACGGGAATATTTTAAAAACAATCCATGGATTGCGCGAAAAATGGTGTCTTGAAACAGAGACGGTGTGTTTTTGCGAAGCTTTATTGCAAAAAATAGGTTTAAAGAATAGCTGTACAAAATAATGGATTTGTATAATAATTAATGGGCTTATAACTAAATTCAAAACAGGGAAACAACCAATTGTCAGACTTAACTAATTAGCGTTGTACTCTAATTAACAACCAAAAAAGTTTATAGTGAACAGAGTACATTTTTTGTTTATTTTAAATGTTGGAAAGGTAACACTTTCGAGTTTTCCTCGTCCCTAAAACTAAAAATACAAAGTATATTATGTAAACGTGCATTTACAATCTATAAATTAGAATTTCTAGAAAAAAAATTCATAATAGCATAAATTATTTCAAAATTTAACCCCAATTTATACATTTTTATCGAAATGTAAACCATCTTCTTAAAACCAAATGTTTTCTTAAACACAATCGCATAAGATTGTCATGATTTTTAGCTTCGATTTTAAATACTAATATAACGTTAGTCATATTTCCTATTCATATTATGGCTTCACATAATATCCATGTTGAAATAAAAAAGTCTATAATTCTTGCCATAATAATTACTAATTAATCAATTAACTCAACTGCAAAATGAATGTCTAAATCATTTTTGTCTGCTCCGCTCGAATAATATTCTGATAAGAAAGAAACAGGCAAAGAAAACGGATATGATGGAGTAACCTGCCTATCGTCTGAACCATGATTTTCTTCGGGGTTTTCAACCATATCCAGAAATTTTTCATGTGTGTACCAATCGCTGATGTTTCTTGAGACTACCCGGATACCTGAAAGAGGCTCCACATCCGCCCACCTTGCAGAAATACGGCTTCTCCTCCGTATTACTTATGAGGTGACTCCAGTAGTTACTTTTCTGGAGAAATCCCTTGTCGCAGAAAGCACAGCTGAAGGGCCAAACGCCAGCGTGACTCTTCCTGTGGTTACGCAATGCACTACTTCCCGCAAATGCTTTCCCACAGTCGTCACACTTGAACGGCTTCTCACCCCGGTGCAGCCTCATGTGGATCCCGTAATGAGTTGGTTCTTTCATTCTTTTCCCACAAATCTTACACGTCCAAGCTCCCTCGGGCCTCCATCCTCCAGACCTTTTTGGGGGACAGACCCCATTTTGTTGAGTCATCCTCTTCTTGTGACTTGATAATGTGCTCCAATTCCAAAATGATGCTCCACAGTTGTCGCAACTGTACCGCTCTTCTCCGGCATGGCGCCTTTGCATGTGAGCCTTCAAATAAGACAGTGATTTGAAGGTCTTTCTGCAAATCTTACAACAGCGAGAGGAGGACTTCTGCTGGGTGACCCTTTTTCCACCTTTCTCCTTGGTCTCTTCTGTTGCTCCGTTTTGTGTAGAAGGTGCCGCTGGTTGAGGACGAGGAGCAGGAAATACTTTGACTTCGTCATCGTCGGAAGAATTGCTGTCGGTGTCGCTTTCCTCCTCCACTTTTCTTACACTTCATAAATCAGCTGGTCCTCTGGCATCACGTCGCAGTAATTTTACACCGCAGGTCATGGCAAACAACTGGTGACATTGTTGGAACGTCGCTGGATAATTGAAGATTAATTGCTTGTCCTTCTGATGTTGTTGAACAGAAGGAGGAGGAGGAGAACCGGAAGTGGAGGCTACTACCAACACATCTTGAACTCCATCAGTAGCCTTTGGTGAGCCACCACCAGAAGTACAAGCAGCTGTTGAAGGGGTTCCTGATGAGGTGGAAGGCTGAGGTTGCATCTTGGCTCGATAATCCAGCTTACCTGAAAAAAATATTTATCAGTACATTTTTAACAATTACAAATTCATTTAAAAACTTGTTTTCTACTAAGGTATTGAGTAATTCATTTAGTTAATTCTATCAGTTTTACAGAATTCGTTACGTAATAGGTAATACCTCAATTAATTGCTGGTGAAATATAACAAATATGTAATCAGTTACACAGATAAAAAATCAGCAACAGTAAATATCCAATTTTTTAAACAAAATATAAGTGGCTCAGTGGCTGATGGTTGGTTGGACAAGAAAAAAACTGTTTCGGCTGTAAATTGTTAAGTGGCCGTGTACAATGTACATACTGTAAACTTGAATTCCAACTGGTACAAAAAAATTCTTTGATCGGAGTTTTATCAATGCAGAGAAATAGTGTATTCACAAAGTCATTAGTAAAATACAAACGATGAATTTAAGCTAAAAACAATGTAATTACGAAAGTTTATACGCCGCAAATATTTCAAATAAGAAATTTCAAAAACTAGAAACAAGCACTTGAAATTTATGTATCAACTTAAGCATTGATTTTAAAAATAAGCTTTTAGTCGAATAAATATGTGCAAATTAGATTTTCTCATTTAAGGTTTTAAATACGAGTATCAAACTAACAATAAGAATGAAAGGACTAACTACTTGTTTATTTGGGTTTTGTAGTATGTTACTGTTCGTTTGACATTTTTTTATCAGCGTAACAAATTATTTATTAAAGAAACGTTTAATACATAAAAACAACGATGCTTTAACACCATGAAATTTGTAGGTAAATATCACCAAAATACTTTACAAAATCAAGAGGCCAATCTAAGTTCTTTACATTCTTGGTTTTGGTGGAATGGAAACAACTTGTTTCCTTAATTCCTGATAAATACTTTGTTGACCTTTGTAATTAAGTACTTTATACATGATTTAGTTTAAAAAATATGCAGCAATATTTTAAAGAAATCCATGGATTTGCATTTCACATCTAGAAATCAATTACTAATAAAATACTAAGTATTCACTCAAACATTATATTGTGTTAGTCATGTTGTTTAAATGTCTAAGTACTTCTTATTTGAGTCAAGATTACTGAATAGAGCTACAAACTAAAAGGCTCTGTATAACAAAAGGTTTCCGACTTTATAGAAGTTACATTATCGAAATCTTGTTTGAATAAAATTGGAAATTATTGTTGATGAACACTTCAAAAAGTCAAAAATATATTGCCTTTGCTTTCAAGTACTTACAAATACAATTATTTATGCGACAAATTAAATTGACTTTTGAACGCCAAGTATTAAAGTAATTTTTGATAAAAATGTTTGAATAAAATTTTACCATATTTCACTAGTTTTTGTCTGAAGTTTAAGTTGCTACTAGTTGCCAAATATTTCGTTGCCTTTTAGTACATAAAAATGTGGCGAAGCGTCGAAGTATTTTTGAAAACTTTGTGCATTCAAAGTTGCTTTGCAATCTTAAGTAGCATGCATAATGATCCTAATTCGTCGACTTCAAACATTGTACTCACAACTTTAGAAATTTTCAAAACCTGCACACATCACGTAAAAATATCTCTATACCGTTCCTTTCAAGACCAATCCGTGAATGATGGTCTTTTCAAACTAAATATATTAACTTTAAAAACTATAGAATTACCTGGAAACCAAACTCATTTAAACAATGACTTGTCACACATTTATTGGAAAATATTCCTCGTACAAAGATTTCAATCGGTTTGCACTGTCGAAATTAGTTATCATAACTGCAATAAAGATACAAATACATCTCTAATATACCATGTCGACGATACCCTCAATTTGTCACCATGTCTTTATCCAAATTACACAGAAAAAACTCTATGGTTTCAGTCTGAACGGAGAATGTCCCCAAATTTTGTTCTGACATTTGTTCAATTCCCAGCTCATGTATTTAGTCAAATATATGCCACGTTACCGATGAAACTTCAAGGATCTATTCCAATATTGGTTAATATTCAAACTAACAAAACTTTTATTGGATGTTCAAGCTGTACGAAATCTTCACAGATACCATTAAGTCATCAAATCCTACGAATATCTCAAGGAGAAGATGCGAGGTCCTTTATTTTTAAAGAGATGAAGAGTAAAACTGTCGACTTCGTATCAATACAAATTGAGTGGCGTCAAATGCACAGAATTTAACAACTTTGGGAGAGCCAATTTATGGCCACAGTTACCCACTCAAAAATGTTCCCAAGAAATGACGGAATATTCAGTACAGGATGCAACGTACTGTCTAAAACTATTGTTCACGGTGCATCACAACTGTACAATTTACAATATTCCGATTCATTTTGGAAACTTAGACGAAGTTTCGTTTTTGGTTTATGGCAATGATACAATTTATCCACTGTCTTTTGGCTGGGAATATACTGGCTACAGGTAAAGTTTAAAATACTTCCCGGCATTAAGCACATTGAGTTTAAAGCCCTATTTTGCGTGTAGGTTTCAAACATTCCTGGCAAGTGAAGAATTCAATGGAAACCTCTATACAAACTTGTTCCATATTGTATTCCCCCTGGCAACCGAAATTTGGGTACGCATAGCCATATCATTTATTTTTGTTGCAGTAACTTTATCTTTTACAGGTTTTGAATTAAACTAGACTGCCTTTTGGTTATTATCAATTATACTGGAGCAAGGTACAAATTTAAAATCCATCTGGAAAGCTTCAAACGCGCTAGTAATATTTGCGTGCATGTATATGGCAATAGGTCTTAAGAACTTTTATACATCGACAATGTTTTCCAACTTAATTGAACCACCAGAACCTATAAATATTCCTGAATCGATTTACGGACTTTTCAATACGACTTTGAAGCATAAGGTTGGAATTGTGTTTGTTGAATCCAGTTTCAAGAAAAAGTTAGTTCAGCATTTGTATAAGGTTGGTAAGGACCCTACCTACGGAGTTTTTCATTCGGATTTTGTAAATGGAATGATTAAACATACAAGGCAAATAGAAAGATGGCGGAAACAAAATTATGCAAACAATATTTCACGATTTCAATCTGTTCCTTGCAGCAAACATCCTTTTAGGGTGATTGAAAAATGTGATACAAGCAAACGGGTTGGACTTGTTTTTAAAACTATGGGAGATTGGGAAAACCGAGATAAGGAATTCCGGTTTTTGAAGGCAGTAGTCAGCTTATTGGGCGGTCGAAAATACAAGGAACCTTCCAATCAAAAGATATTTATGCCTGATAGAATGTTCTGGTATTTTCAGGACGCTTCTTACATTCTTGAAAAATTCAAAACATTTTTGAGTGTTTTAGAACAGAGTAGTACAACAAATAAAATAAAAACCACTCTTGATACCAATATTCAAATGAACAATCTAAATAAAGCTAATGAAATGTTAGAAAACGGTAAGCCATGGAATTTTTATACATACATAGGGCGTTTCAAAAGTAATGAGCCAAAGTTAAATTCTGATATCTCAGAAGTTTGTTGATGAAGTGGTCAGAACTAGATATAATAAAATAGCTAAGGGTCTAATTTAAAAATGTGCAGAAGGATTTTTCACCAGCTGCTTCTACGTGGAAGCTATTGGGTCAAATAAATTTGAGCAAAAAATCCGATTTTGGAGAACATTTTTTGATACTCAATTTCAATTTGACGTAACTTGTTTCAAATTAAGTCAAACACAATAAAGATGGTCTCTAATGATTCATATTAAATGGGCGTTTCAATTGTGGCCTGGATTTTGCCTTGGAAGTTAAATTACTTTTAACGGCAGTGGGTACCTTTTTCACTGAAATCTGATTTGCGCATTTGCTTATCAAAACGTGCCAAATTTTGGAAAACCAAATTTAGTTTTTTAGTTGCTACTTCTACAAACAAGCAGCTACATGGCAATGCTTGGGCATATTTTCAAGTTAGACTCTTGGCTATCTTAGTATATAAATTTCTGACCAATTTATCAACAACCTTCTGAGATATCAGAGTTTAACTTTGGGTCATTATTTTTGGAACGTCCTATGTATTCCGTGTTACATTCGAATACAAATAACCCACGGCTGCAGGTGGGTACCACACTTAGAAAACGTTTGAGTGTAATTGTATACGAACCAATCAAAATTAATAACTTTGTCGTAATATTGGCACTATTCGGGTATACGTTTTCAATGAATGCTATAGTCTTATTGCTAGAGCTAGTTAGTTGCAAAGGAAGAACCAGGATTCCCATATTAAAATGGCGCATCCGAATTTTCATAGAATATATCGAGTAGATTAGAAGCATACCTTTGCCCAAAAATTAGATATAGATATAATACAAAGTGTTAATATAAAGAAGTGATATTATACAATAAATGTAGGCCTGTAGTCATTGAATTTAAGTTGCGCTATACTTTCGTTTCCCGAAGAGAAATTTACATCATGTAACTGATCCATCGTTAAATTTTCCATCAATGATTAAAATACCCGAAAAAAAGTATTATGATAAATAAGTATTTCAAATAATTTCGCACGTACGTATATTTAAGAAATTGAAAGCTCTGGTCATGTAATGGAGTTCTTTTTATTTCATTGAAGTGGATATTCTGTCACACTTGTTTGTCACTCCTTGTCTAAAACGAAAGATTTTCCATTAATTTCAAATAAAATATACACATGACAAAACTTAATAAAAGTCAAGCTATTAAATTTATGCAGCAAATATTTGCATTTAAATGCTAAGTTATTTTAATCCTATAGAGTAAGCCTGAAATTCACAAATTAGTTGTAAGTTGTATGTATGGTATAAAATTCCTGGTGTTGTCTTTGTTTGGTGCAAGTCTTTAAAAGCTATTTTAACATCCCACGATAATTGAATGATTAAAAATGTGTCGTTTTATTAAGTATTAGGCGGTAGAGTTGTATTATAACTTTTTTATTTTTGATAAACTGAAATAGAATAACCTTATCCAGCAACATAGGAAAATTGGAAACCATTCGATTTTGAGTAATTCTCGTCCGACTCAAAAACAATTATTATTGGCTCAGAACTTGAAATAGCTTCCACTTCAGTATTTGCACAAATTCTAAACGCAAGAGATGTGTACATTAACTCAACGGATGATTAATTGGAATCTAACTTATTTCAGAAGTTTTCTGACTTACTTTCCTCGATATTCCCACCCAGCTTGGTTTTCCTCAACGTTAATATAAAAGTAGAATATTTTCAATCTATCCATACATTGATAATTTATAATTCCAACTTTGTTGTAGATGACCGTATTTATTGTTCCATTTTTGAAAACATTGTCTCGTGGCAGGAATACAAATGTAGATAGCTCATTTCTCTTGTAGTGATTTTCTCCATCGTTACCAGAAGGATGCTTTAAAAAATAACGACCACTACCAATGTTGTAATGCTTCGACTCCTTTGCTATAACCGGAGTTTTTTGTCCTTCAAAGCTTGTTTCATATTCCATAACAAAGCCAGTAGTTTCAGCAGCAGTTTCAAATATTCCGGTATAAAATGTAATTATAAGCAAATTGGAATCCGGAAATTGGATGCTATCATTTCTATTGCTATTGCTAAAGTAAAAAGGGCACGTTATAATATATTTTTATGATGAGACGAACTTTTTGATTCTAGAAGCTTAGACTAATGAGTTTGATTGGAACTTACAAAGAACATTGATAAGTTATACGGTGCCTTGAATAAGACGATATAATAATGCCTTGTTCTTTTGTCGAAACGTTTTTACGATTGTAGCCAACGTAGAGAAATTTTATTACGTAGCCCTTAGCCCCAGGTACAGATACTTGCCAAATACAACGCTCGTTCTCCAAAACTTGGGTGAAGGGCTTATAAAATATTCCACCAGTATTTCCAGTAAAAATCTTCCCACATCTGGTGTAATTCGAACGAATGACATGGTGAAAGTTCGACAAACCAGTTTCCCCAATAACAAAGTCCCCTGGCAAAACAAGAAATACAAATGGTATCCATAGGAAATACCCAATATAGCGTTCGTTTTTCAATTGCATAATGAAAGGAAACTTATTCAATTTTTGTTTATGTTATCGAACAGCGAATGTTTTCAGTGTCTTCATTGCATAACAATTTAAAATGTTTTAAAACTACAAATCAAATCGTTTAAGGTTGTTCAGAGGAAAAAGATACAACAAATAATCACGGATTTAACACTTAAATTATCAATAAAGTTTACACAATCAAATCTATTTTTTAATAAATTTTTCCTATCCAGAGTACTTGAATTCGTATAGTTTCATTCATATATGTATCTTGTTCACCTTTAATTATTTGAATATTACTGGATTTTTTCCTGGTATATTGGAGAGATGCTTTTTCAACATTTTACTCATTTATAATGATATAACATCCGGTTATTTTATGAATTTGCTAATAACACTTCAATAACTTATAGAATTCAGTTGTTCAGAGTACGCTATTATATTATGTTTACAAAAATATTTACTTGCAATAATATGTCACATAAAAATACCACAAAATGACCTCCAAAAAATTGGAAGTTTATAATATAGATATATTATTTGATTTAACATTTGACTAGTGGCGACGAATTTTTAAGATTCTTCAACATATGTGCACAATTATTTTGCAGGGTGCAATAAACCACTTAACTTGTTTTAGTAAGTTTTAGAGAAATGAATTTAGAGAGCATGTTCTTCAAATTTGAAATTTTTGTAATGCGATTTCTTTTCCAGGAATTTTAACAAAACTGTAGCATATGTGTGTGCTGAAATGAGGTGGTCGAGCCAGCATGGATTGTTTGCCTAAGAAGTACGTATATTTATTAAGAGTAAAGTAGTGGTCTGCTCGGAGAGCAAGTCCAGTCTGAAGGTAGAAGAGAGAAGAGGTCTAGGTATAAACCAAGACCGAAGAACAAGATAATTGGTTAGCCAGACAGTCGGCTACATGGCACACACGTGCACTAATTAGTTTTCCATAATTGACAACATTTAAATACAGTACAAACACATTATATCTTTTCCGTAACTAAATTAGTTCTAAATCGTTTGAATGTAAATATCGATTCGTTTACACATAAAAATATCAGCATTACAAGCTTATCAACTATTTCATCCGGGAAAAGTGTAGACAGTTGTTTTATAAAAGCTTAAATTTGAGACTCAGTGTGAGCTTCAGTAAAGTCAATACCAAAAATCTATAATATACAGACATATAAAAATATACTATATTTTGACAAGTCACCTTTTATCTCAACAGGAAGTTATCATTTCGATATCAAATGCAACGTTTTTGGTGATTGTGTTCATTTTTAATTTACAGTTTGCACATTTTTATTAAATAAATATAGAAAACTTTTATTAGTTCAATTTTCAGCGTTACGGAATTGTTCTCGTGGAAAGGGATTTTGGACGTTTTTGGTGCGGACTTTGGAGCGAACTCCTTTGTCCAATAATTAAATTGAAAATATTTTTCCGGGTAGCTTATTTGTTTATTATTGATTAGAATTCTTCATGGAGCAATGATAAGCTTCATGAAGAAACATTTCGATGTTTTCTTTTGTTTAATAGTGTGCATTTCCGCTGCACTTTGACCCTTATTGTATTTCAACTTTTCCTTTGTCCCTCAACTTCAATATTTTTCTTTGTTTTGAAACCGTATAAATACGGGAGTTAAATTTGTAATTGGTATTAGTCGTTGGTCAGTTGTCTGTCTAACTGGTCCAACTTGGGAAATAAAGTCCTAACTTTTTGCAACCGGAGTTGGAAGCATTTTGGAGTTTGATCTTTATTTTTCATCATTGTTCGGGAGCAAAAGTCCTGAAACTTCGTTCCTAATTGGGAACTGGACCTTCATTGTTGTTATCAATTTGGAGGGTAAAGTTGGGAGGGATTCATTGATATCAGCCCTTGTGCTATCGCGAGGAATTTGGAGGTTTCATATTTGTTTATTTTTAGTATAATTCTTCATGAAGCAACTGTTTTCTTCATGAATAAGTATTTTGATGTTTTCTATTGTTTATTTGAGTGTGCACTTCCGCTGCACTTTGACCCCTATTGTATTTCAATATTTCTTGGTCCCTCAACTTCAATATTTTTCTTTGTCTGATTTCCGTATAAATACGGGAGTAAATTTTGAAATTGGTATTAGTCGTTGGTCAGTTGTCTGTCTAACTGGTCCAACTTGAGAAATGAAGTCCTAAACGTCTGCAACCGGAGTCGGAAGCATTTTTGGTTTTTGATCTTTATTTTTCATCATTTTGTTCGGGAGTCATAGTCCTGAACTGGTTCTTCATAAGTTATCCATTTGGAGGGTAAAGTTGGGAGGGATTCATTGTTATCAGCCCTTGTGCTATCGCGAGGAATTTTGGAGATTTCAATGTCAATTATTTAATTTAAGTTATGAAATCGTAATCAAAAGAGTATTGGAGAATAGCATTTTTTTGTAATTACAAGAATCTGGTGCTAATTGAGTGAGAAAAATAAGTTTCATAATTTTCAGCATATTTTAGAATAAAACGAGGAATAATTGTCGACCATATTCGTCTTTTCAAGTATCCGATGACACTGGAGTTTGATTTACTTTCCACCTCCGCCGCCACCATCTCCACCTCCTCCGCTGCCAAGTAGAAAGCTTAAAACTTCAAAGTTAAACATTCATTAAACCAAGTAACTAAAAAATATATTCATAAAAGGGTTAAAATAGAAAAAAAAATAAGTACTTCCACCCCCGCCTCCACCTCCTCCTCCTGCACCACCATCTCTTCTGACGCGATCTCCTACTCCACCGCCTCCTCAAACTGACGCTTTTACTGGAACACAACATCGACTTCTCCTCTTTCATTTTGACAAGATATGAAGGAAAATAAAACCAGCAAGATTGTGCAAAACCGAAATAATCTGATGGTTGTCATTTTGCTTCGGATATGGGTATAATATATCAGCAGCAATATAAGTCTCAAAAGGAGTAAAAATGAATACGAATTCTGTGGGAAATTTTCTTATTTAATATACTCATAAAGTTTTGTAATAATTCCGCATTGCTTTGAGCTAACACTGAAGACAAACATACGTACGTAGAAGACAATGTAATTAGTCTGATAAGCTAATTAATCGTCTAAGCAAGACCAAGGAAAATTGACATAGTTACAGTATAATTGTAGTAGGCTTACAGAAGGAAGCTCGGGAACGAGCTCCAGATTTTATTTTGGAGAAAAGGGGAACAGTCGGCTGAAAAGGGTGCCGCATTCAGATACCTTGGCTTATCGAAAACAATGACGAACCCAACAAGTAATTCATGATCGGCATCAATTATGGCATGTTCACAAGTCGTCACTCAGTAAGTAAGAATTTAAAGGTTTTATTTTGTGTACTATATCCATAGGCTGCAAAAAGGGTCACTTGGGTCACCAGTATTTCTCCCTGACAACGTTTCATTTCGGCTTATCGTAGCTTCAGGTCTCTATAAACGGGAAATGTTTTCAAATTATGCGTATCCAGTTTCTGATGTAAGAGAATGGTTTCTTACTTTTGTTGTAGGTCCAAGAATTGAATTTGCAATCTTGCGTGCTAACTTGCTAATTGAATGATGACTTTCCGAAACGGTGGAAATGAGCAGAATTCCAACGAGTGCTAACTTTATTTTTTCGGTTTTCATTATTTTGTTGTGTCTAGAACAGTTCTTTCTTTTTCAGTTGCTGTCAAAAGAATGAGAGAACCTAAATGACGAAATCCAGCGTATCGAATGAATTCGTACTTTTTAAAGCGCAATGGTCATTGCTTGAAGGTTGACACGCAGTTGACTCATTTGTACGGGATATAACAATACTATGACAGAAGACAATAATAATATTTGCGCGGTTTTTCCTTTTCACGTGGTCAAAATTCACAAGTAAAAAGATACTATAAGCAAGTGCATTGTTGAACAGTTTCACTCATACACTTTCGAAATCAAATAATATTTCACTATCTCAATTAAAACCTTTATTATGAAAATGGCCTGCATTTTGGTTGTCAAGTAAAAATATTATATCTTCAAAACGGCTGCATGAAAGTAAAGCTTACAAAATTATTGTTATAAAATTATTAAAGTTAATTATTGTGAATTTTAGTAAAGATAACGACAGTTAAACAGTTATTCACCACGAAGATAATTTGGTAAAATGCTTCAGCTTGGTAACCGGGCATAATAAACGTTTCAATTGTTGACAATTTCGGGATTACGTTTGCCTAGTAAGAAGCGTCCTTTTTGGACGAATGGCATTTGCAAGTTTAAAGTCATTTAAAAAGAAAAGTTGGATATAAAAAGTACTCTCTACTTAGAAATTTAATGTACATGTCATTTAAAGAATTCACTGTAATATTCCATTAGCTATGAATACGCGTTACCGGCCCTTAGCACCCCTTCCACTTAGCACCCCCATGCCCTTTAGCACCCC
>JAQFXM010005622.1:0-14623 GCA_034693345.1 Entomobrya multifasciata | reverse complement strand
ACCGTTTGATTCCAAAGTAAGAATCAGTAACATATTGAAATTGGAAAGATGGAAGATCAAACTCTTTAATTAAATTGTTCTTTAAGAAAGCTTTTCTAGATTCTATTTCACAAGCCTCAAATTTGTCTGCCTCACGTAACCCAAACTCATCTCGTGTTGGCTTGAAACCCTCTTGATTGAAATATTTAATTTCTGCCATCATGAAATCTAACTCTTTAAGAACTGATCTAACATTTTTACCATATAAAAATGCCAAATCTACTAAACTTTCAATAAAGTGGAGTACTTTACTCTCAGGAAATTTAATGTAGTTGCTACCCCCATGATCAGTCACACAAAGATTGAACATTCTCAACCCCTTCTCCTGCTTAAACCATACCTTTACTGGTGACTTCACATCGTCAGGAAGATTGGTCCCAATGGTTGGATAATCAGCTGCATATTCCGCAAGTGATTTTGGTGAAGCAGGAGAATGCGCGGCCATCTTAGCGTTTTCGTACCACATAAAGTCAGCAGCAGGAACTCGATAAAAGACTGCTGGAAGAACTTCGAACCACTTGTAGTTTGACATCAATTTTCCAAACAAGTCAAAGGGTTGATATCTGAGAAACGAGTCCCCCAGCCCTCTTTGATTCTCAGATACTTCACCAAATCGTCAAGAAGTGGGTTGAATATAAACTCGTAGCTTTTGTAATCGCCGCACTGAGCTTTACAGGCATCCATGATAAATTCTGCGTAGTCAAGTTTGGATATTTCTTCAGGCTTTAATTCTGATATAGCTTTGGTCACTCTTGGCTCAAGTCCAAACTCACTAATCATCTGAGGAAATGATAGACGATTTCCATTCCGGAAAAAACCCTCAGGATACTTCTGAGTCCCTTTTAACAAGCTATCAATAAATTCAACCTGCCCATCAGCAGTCAGTCCCTCGCAATCAGGATCTCTCAAAGCAAACTTCATTTGAGACTCAGCTTCTTGTCCTCTCTTGTGATGTTGACGGTTTGGGAACCAAGGTAAGAATCCCTCGTTCACGATTGGTTCTTCCGATAGAATCCCGTCCATGTTGAGAACTTTGATTGCGGCAAATGTAGCAGCTTGGGCAGGATAGCATGGTATGTGATCACACATACGAACCAGTGGAGATCCAGTGGTAGCGTTGTAGTATGCATCCCCGTAGGGTGCAGTAAAATCAATTGGCACTGTTGCATTAGTATGGACACTAAAGTTACAGTCTGAGGCACTTCTATCAACTTTGTTTGTGTCATAAACACAAGTAAAATAGTCACAATAGGGCTTCTTCTGGGAGTGATCGATTTGACTTATAACGTCAAATGTATTCTCATATCGCAACGTCCCAACCTCTAAACAGCGACGAACTGAAGCTCTTGCTTCTTGAGCAGCTAGATGATCTGAAAGAGTTTCACAGATTTCAAGAGCTGCCTCGTCGGTGACATCTTCCTCCACATCATCGAACTCCCCCTCTAAAACTTTGGTTTCTGACATGTCAGGTGTAGAAACATGCTCAAGAGCAATTTCGCCTTCAAATTCATCAACCAGTTTTCGTTGAGGGAGATGATCAATAGACTCAGAGTGGGTAGGAGTAGTCTCAAAAGACATGGTAGTAGCGACTTTGGTGGGAGTAGTAGTAGTAGTTTCCATTGTAAAATATGTGTCTTCAAAAAGGCAAGCTATTTAAACAGAGGAGAAATTGTTGTAGTTTTTCAGAGTGAAAAAAGTAGTTGTTGTTTGTAGGAGCTGATGAGAGCGTATGATGTCCTTATCCAAAACTGCCTACCTTTTTATACTCATTTTCAAGCAGTCCAGGACTTGAACATGTTTTATCTGGTAAAGAGTATGAAGGTAGTTGTGAACGTACACGGGTAACCTTTTTACGTGTTACCTTTCTATATGTCGTTCGTGTACTAGTTTTACAGCATGTGATTCTGATATTAGAACAAACACTTAACCTTTTCGAGGGAAGGGGACAAAACATCTTTAACATATCAAGCATTGACATGTTCAATCCTGTTTGGGACTTGTACTAATTCTTGCTTGTACCATCCACCCTTTATCACCTCACCATCTGTAGTACACAAGACATACGTTGTTGGCTTTGTATTTTTTTACTAAATGTATGTTAAAAATAGTTTCCCCATAGTTCTGAGCGTAGCCCTTTTCAAATAATCCCTTTTTTCTTGGAAAAAGTACTGCATCCGTGAGTGTCTTGACTACGTTGATCGTATTGAGTTTCCTTTTGTATATGTTGCTCCATATATCTGCCGTGTTCTCAGCATTGACATCATTAGGGGCACACTTTATTGTAGAATGATAGCATGCATTGTACTGTCTTTCAAAATCTTTAAGTTTATGTATAAAACGTTTTGATTTTACATGTGTGAGATAGCGCGATATACGTTGCCCCAATGTCCTGTTGAATCGCTCGTTTAAACAACACTTTGTTGATGAAGAGGTTACAAAATGCTTTATTCCTAACGAATCAAAATACGATTTTAGTTTACCATTGACAAATTCAAGGCCTTCATCACTCTGAAACAACTTGCATGCACGTTTTGTACGTTTGAATATTTTCTTTATAGCTGCTAGTACTTCACTAGCTGTTTTAGTTTTTAATCCCTCGAGCCAGGCTGACCTCGAAAAATGATCTACCACAGCTAGTATATATCTATTGTTATAGTTGGATCGTGGATATTTAATTTCGATAAGGTCTGCTCCAAACTGATGATTTAAAGTAGGTACTTCTACCATTCGTCGTGTAAACTTTTTTCTGATTGGTTTATGTAAAACATTAGCAGGTATCTTCCGTAGGACTTTATCAATGTCCAGCCTCTTATATTTTTTACCCTCTTTAGAGGATTTGATTGTTGAGGTACTTGTGAAGGCACAGCTTGCCCGAGTACCTGTAAAAAGGTTAGCTATTTTCTCATCCATGGTAAAGCATATAATGAATTTATATGTACTCAATGCTTTAGTATTTATACATCTTTCATATCAACTCTAACATTCATTTAGAAAATATATCTCGTCCTGTACACATCACTATTCATATTGTCTATGTATTCAGCATGCCTTCAAAGAGAATAATTCGTAACCAAAAGTTTTTGGAGTATTATTTGGAAGCTGACAATTTAAGAAGAAAGACCCTTTTATCTGGTGCAAGCAAAGATCAGATTAACTGTTTAAGTGAAGCAACTTTAAATGTTGTAAATCGTAACATACCAATCGATATATCTACAAAACACGTGCTTTGTAATCATAAGAAATCTGTTTGTAAAATCGTTAACAAAAAACTTTCAATTGGACAACGTAAAAAAGTCTTGATACAAAAGGGTGGAGCTATACTTCCATTGATATTGTCAACAATACTACCCATGATTGCTAACGCACTTTTTAAATAAAGATGACAGTCAAGAAATACAGACTTATTCCTGAGAAAGAGTACGAACGTTGGAAGAATAGTATTGAAACTATTCCATCTAACCCTGAGAATAACATACTTGATAGCAAGCTACCAGATGATATAAAAATAAAACTTTTTCAAGATCAAAAACGTATTGAATGTAATGGAAGGGATCGAGCAGAGTTTCAGGCAAAGATGGGTGTTCATGTCCCTGTTAAAAAGGATGTGGAAATTCAGTCTGATCAACCATCAATGGAAGAACAAGGTACATCACCAATACAAACCAATGAATCTGTAGCTCGGAATGATGAACTCGTAAGACGTCAAGTTATCGTAAGGAAAAGGGCAAGACTTTCAATGGAGTTTCATAAGTCCAGCATGAAAAACATTGCAAAGTACCTATCAACAATTGGAATACAACGGAATGCTGATGGAAACATTATTATTAATGAGAAGTTAGTACCAGAGTCCGATTATAATGCCTCTATACGCCAATTATCTGATGCAAGAGTGAAACGTACTGTAGCAACTAGCTATCTAGTAAATGGGTATCGTTTTAAATAAATACATATTCAAATCACATTTTATAAAGTTTATTTATTTCATATAAATCATATCATTATTCTTTTTACAAAAGCTTCAACATATGCATCATTATCTTTAGTACACATTTTCTTATGTTTGAAATAGAACATTGAAAACGTTATTCGTTTTACTCTACAATATAAAAAATGAAGCACATGTTGACCACAAACTGTGGAATCGATAGATTGTAAGTCAAGGTTTGCTTGATTTACATTTAAATTATTCTTTACAGCAAATTGATTAAAAAACAATTTATAAGTATTTATTCCTCGTCCAAAACTACAAAAGAATTCCATCGGTCCATTGTGTTTCTCTATATAAATTCCAACCCAATGATTCCCTGGCTGATCGCTTGGTTCATCGTTAATGCAATACGCAAATGGGTATGTACGTATCCGTGTAGTTGTAAGAAAGTCGCATGGAATACAATCATATTGATAGATGGTCTACATTTAAACATCTGTTCCATTACATCCTTAATTTGGAAAGTATTCATTTTAACGAGATTTGTCAAACTCTTTGAAATGAACCCTCCTGTTTGAATTGATATACATGACTGATTGAGAGTCAAGATAACACATGACAGTTAAAGACTTGCTGATAGCATTCTTGAACTTTAACTTAATCACACAATTTCCATGGCGAGGTGTGGCTGCTGCAGTTCTGAGATGACGGAAATCAAACACAAAAAATACTTTGGACTTTTTGAACTCTTCTAAGGAGAGTTCCACTCCAGAATCACAATCAGCTATCCCAAGACCTTCGAAAAGCGCAGAGTATGCTCGTACATATCGACTTCCATCAAAGTCAAGCTCCATCTGTATTTGTGTTTGTACTTCACTGTTACAGGTAACGTTTACATTTGTAAGTCCAATATCTTTGAATATTAAAGGATTGGAATCATAACTACCATGCACATTTTTCGCATCCACAAGTCCAAGTACAAGCCGATCAGGCAGATATCCAGAAATAATTGTCTCATTGTAATGAGAAATTGTTCCAGTAGGTAAGTTATAAGTCTTGATCTGTATTTCCCTCATAGGATATGAGACTGGGGTTCCCGAATTCCATTTCTTGAGCTGATTCATAAGTACTGAGTTAAGAAGGGTATGCTTCGTAACAATAAACTGTGCTTCAATTATCTGAACTTGAAGATTGGCTGGGGGGTTTGTTCCTGCTGTTTGAATGCAAAAAGCATCTGATGCTCTGTTGAAGGTTATTTTAATATCTACCCCAGGAGGAATAAACTTTATTTGATGTAAAAGATCAAGATGAGGTCTGCCAAACATTTCAAAAACTGAGCTTCTATCAGCCAACTTCATCCTGCTCTCCCATCCAGGATCACTCACATCCGTCTCGTCCTTTGTTTTGTAGTAACAACTAGTTTGTGCCACTGATTTCTTGTAATCTTTTCCCTTTGCCAGAAGTGTTTCAATATAACTACGATAAGGGTAGTACTTTGAAAACTGTGTAATTTCCGTATCATTAACACTCATGCTTACAGACTCAAACATTGAGTGGAGAAAATTATTTACAGGAGCGTAAGCTGATTTAGATTTATCTGCTTCGTAAGCAACATCTTGAAGTTTTGAATCCACAATACGACATCGTATGTATAGTTTAGACTCTCCAAAGTTGAGATAGTTAACATCGTTCCCTTTAATATGGAACTCAATTGGGGCTGTTTTACTTTCCACTGAATGTAATGGATGTTGAGGGTATTGTGTAGTATTATCAATACTCACATCATATGCGACGTCTTCGAAAAGATTTGTCTCAGAACGTACAAATTGTACACATGGAGTATCGTGAGCCATTTTGCTGTTTAATCGAATAGTGTTATAAAATCACTCTTTTTAAGTTGACGTTTCTTCTTGCTTGAATACTTTTTAGCCTTTTTTGATTTCGATGATTTAGAAGTCTTGCGCTTTTTGCTTGATTTCTTGATAGATGATTGAGCTTTACGTTTCCTACCACGCCGAGCACCACTACCATTCTGATTGAAAACTTGGTTTGCAACTCCTTTAAATACTCCTTTGGCATTGTTTCGTATGCTCTGTTTCAAGTTGACACCACTAACAATATCATTTGCTACATTTTTTACTGCTGAGACAGCATGAGGTAAAATGTATTCTTTTGCTAGAGGTAAAAGTCGACTAAACATTCCACTGAAAAAAGATCCAAGTCCATGTCCATGTTGTCGACGTACGTTAGGTCTATACATGAGGAGTCCAGGTTCATACCCACCTCCATGTTGAGTGTAAATAATTTGAGAAGTCATTATTAAATTCGTTTTCTCCTGAAATGCAACGTGGCAGCGAACGTACCAACTTCAATTGGCAGGTAATCAGAATTTTCGCTTCTTATATACACGTGAATTTGATCAAGATTCATGTTTCGTAAAGGCAAATAATGATGGTGAGCAAACTCTTGTGTTGTAGTTGTTGCATTTTGCCCCTTGTAATCTGTTATACGTAAAAGTGGGGCAAGTTGTGATCCGATAAATTGGTTTTCAATAATATCAGCATAAATATACATCTTCTGTTGTCCATATCCAAAAAATGGTCTAAAAACTCCTCGTTCTTCTCGGTGTGTTTTTTCAGCATTGATTAACGCGACCACTTCTGTTAGTCCTAAAACAGCTTTGATTTGATCTGTTGTTTCAAGATTAAAGTATTTAGCTGTACTGTCTGAGTATGTCAACGAAACAATATTGTTTACATATTTAAAACATAGTGGAGCAATCTTTTTATTAAATTGCGACATTAATCCGTTTACATCGTAAACATCTTCGTCCAGAGCAATCGAGTAAATATGTTCTCGAATTTTTAGATTTCCTTCTACTTCGTACTCGTAAAAGTCAGAAGCTTTGATACTTTTGTTTACAATTTCTACAGGAGCGTGTTGAGAGGAAAAGGCATGTCGGTGTTTGATTTTACCTAGATGCTCTATTCTCATGGTAACTTTAATTTTAAACAGCAGTGAATTTAGAGTTATGTTTTTCGCATTTGAATAAAACCAATGATGGGGCTTAGAGTTCACATATTCCGGGCGTCCATTGAATTTACTGTCGTATGTCCCCATAAATGCAAAGGATTGAACCATAGAATGAAGATTCTGTTGCACTTTAGGATTGTCGGTAATGTATTGTACACTTGATCCATATACATCAAGTTTTTCATTAATATATTTAATCAACTCATCAAAGTTTGAAACCGAACGTCCAAGCCGACACTCAATAGTATTCTCAACCACCCTGTAAATATCGTTTAAATTTACACTGTTTTTAGATCGAATAACTTGTTAACGTTTTCCTGCTTGTTTTGATAACGCAATAAATGATCTGAATTGATCATGAATTCATGATGTTCAATAGATAAATCTGGATCCGTTGATGGCTGAAATATGTGCTCAGTTCTGTTAACTGTATCACAAAAATCTGTTACGGTATCTAGTACACGTAAACGTGCTATCTCCTTTCCTGATTTGATACAAGGTGGGTTATATACATAGCTGCATTGAACTAATGCTACTTCGTAGTAAGCAGGATCTAAGTCCAATGATCCTGCCAATTGATTGCGAAAGTCACAAATAGTGTTACCAGGGAAAAACTCTGGAGATGAATCGCTTTGCAGATGCACGTAAAGGTTGTCCATTTTAATGTTGATGCAGTGAAATCTATGCCAACACTAAATCTAAAGGCGAGCATATCGGATGTATATATTGATTTTAGTCAACTACGTAGTATGGTGAGGATCTTTTAATTGATCCTCAAGACAGCATTTGGACTGTTCGAGCAGCCCTCATAATTTTTATCATTTTTGTAACTTTCCGATTCACAGTGATGAAACATCACTCCTCATATAACACCACTCGTATAGTATTTTTAGCTTACTACGTAGTATGGTTAAGGATCCATTTAGGAAATCATGGATCCTCAAAGATGTAGTTGGACTGCTCTGGCAGCCCCATAAGGTGTTAGACTTATGTAATAAATTTAATTCGCAGTGATGGAACATCACTCCTCATGTAACACGTAGGGTATGCTAAGCACCCTCGTCCATGTTAAGTCTGGTACACCTAATAACACGTACAGGTACACCTACCAACCTCCCCACACTAAAATCCATCACATTTCCCATCTCCCCATACCTGCTAATGCTAAGGGGATACCCCGTAATGTTAAAGACAGCTAATACCTACCCTTCACATCTACTTTTCTTCATTTCATTTTAATTTAAAATGCGATCTGTTTTACATTATACTCGTATGAAAAATCGGTGTTTGGTCACAACTGCTGTCATGCACTAAATACAAATTTCTACATTTAGTTTTCGTACAGACAACAATTGTAAATCAAAGTACCCGTTGACTTTTTATACTTGTATTTTTGTCATTGGTAAACTTACAAATTTTTTAAAGTACAGCCAGTAACATGTTCTTGCATAATTTGATTTCGCGATTTGTTTCTAGTTTTCGTGTTGACCGTACAAATATTATAACTAATACTTTAAATATTATAACTTAATTAAAATCAACTGTAGCATTATTACCACAAATGGTCTTTTTATAACATTTTTTGCGTCGACTCGAGCATTGCTTAAGTTAAATAATTATTACATTTTGACTAAGAAATCATTTGATTACCACTTTTTTGCATACCACCTACACACATTTCAACCTATTCGGGTTCTAAAATGTTAATTATTTTGACCATTTTATAAATAACCGTAGTAATTTCCCACAGATTGGACAATTCGTCTGAGGTCAAATAATTACACAGAACACAACATAATGCGAACAGTTTATCAATAATAGCGTTGATGATTTGAAAATTCACTAATGTTTATGTTTATGACAAGATTTTTTACTTATAGTTAAGCACTTTAATTGTTGTGAACGCGCATGTGCCTATTTCTTATGCCTGAAGCTGCGAAACTTTTTCTACAAACTTTACAATTGTATGGTTTTTCTCCTGTATGAATTCTCACATGGTTTTCTAGACCACCTATTCTAGTAAATGCCTTCTTACAAATGTTGCAGTGATGCCCCTTTATTTTCAAGTGAACTCGATTTTGATGTGCTCTCATAATTCCCTGTTCCGAGAATGTCTTATCACATTCTTTACACGAGTAACGCTTGTTGCAACTATGTGTATTCAAGTATCTTCTTAGATTGTCTTTTCTTCTGAACATTTTTCCGCAACCTTTACATTTGTAGGGTTTTTCTCCTGTAGGAGTTCTTACATGGTTTACAAGTTCACCTTTGATAGTTAATGCCTTCTCACTAATGTTGCATTGATGCCCTTTTATTTTCAAGTGAACTCGATTTTGATGTACTCTTATACTTTCTCGTTGCGAGAATGTCTGACCACATTGATTGCAAGAGTAACGTTTATTGCAATTATGTATTTTCAAATGTCTCTGTAGTTCTCTTTTTCCTCTGAACATTTTTCCGCACACGCTACAGCTAAACGTTTTGGACTTTTCATGTGTTATTAAGTGTGATTTTAAAGCGGATTTGGAGATGCATTTCTTTTTGCATATAGTGCCGCTGTATGGTCGTTCCGCAGTGTGAATTTGAGTATGCCGTTTAAGAGCATTAGTGCAAGGTAAGTATTTGTAGCACAGTATACATTGAAATGGTGTTTGGTCCTTGTGTGTATTCAAGTGATTTAACATTCCGCCTTTTTGTCTAAATAGTTTGCCATAAATGTCACATTTATGCGGTTTTGTACCAGTGTGAATGTCTTGATGGAGAATTAGACTTCCATGCGTGGTGGATGAGTTATCACACCACTTGCAAAAGTAAGGTCTTTCTCCAATATGTCTTCGATAGTGAAACCGAAGCAGAGACGGTGTCAGTAGCACTTCGTCGCAAAAAACACACTGATAAAATGACTTTAGTCTTCCCATCTTGAATTGTTCCTTGGCAGCCCGGTTTCTTTTGTAAAACAGTGAACTCGACAATTCAAGTTGTGTCTGTAGATTTAACAAACAAACAAGTAATTCTGTGCCAAAAACGAATGATTTGTAACACTGGTTCATAATAACTGCAAATTGGTCGAGAGTATTTTCAAGAGAAAGTAAAGTATAACGTTAGAATATTATTCAAATCAAAATGTTTAGAAGAAAATATTGATGGAAGTACTCAGCACAGCAGATCTGGTCCAACGTTCTTTTATGAATTCAATTTGGTGAGCTTCTTGGTTGTAAGGAAAATTACAAAACAGAACTTGAAGTGAAACATAACCGAGGAAAACGATGATAACTATTAAAAAATCACAGGTGTGAAAATTAAACCATAAAAAGTCATTTTAATTTAAAATGTTGAAGCAAAGTTATAACATGCGAAGAATCAAGAGTTGTTAAATATACTACGACTTTAAATAATATTTAGTGCTTACCAAAATTCAACGTTATATTTATAGGTCGTGCGTCTTTCCTTGAGACTTCACAAAAAACCCGTTTGGTCCTTATTATGAAAACAATCTTCTCTGTGTTCTTTTTGTCAAACATAATTATGTAAATATTTTGTTATTAAAGTTAAATATTTTTTTGATTTAATTTTCAATCATGAAGCGTCTAAACAAGCCTAAAAATTATTGACTTTATATTTAATGTACCTTTTTGATTAAAATCCAACCGACTGATAATTTGGCATTATTTTTTTCCAAATACAGTACATTATTTGTTTTAAATTTCTAACTGCATATGGCAAAATGAAAGTTATTAAACAAAAGCTGATAATTTTGTATTTAAATTTTCAACGTAATTTTCAGAATTGAACAACATTTTAGTATTCACAGCATCATTTCGCACTGAAAACTGGTCAGATATTTTTCTATTAACAAATGAACGTCTAATATACCTTAACACGATAAATATTATGCACTTAAAAATTGTCTAAATGTCCAACTAATTAAACATTTTACAGTAAGAAGGCCTGATTATATTTTATTTTATTAAATGATGAGTCCCGTTTACACCTTTGAAATTGCACGATAGCAAAAATTGTAAAACAAAACATCTGTTCACTGCTTACTTACTATGTGATCCCTTTACAAAACAACAATAGCCCATTCTGTTAGGTTTTACACCATTCTCTGTTATGAATACCTGACTATCATGAGACACTTATTGGGTGTTGCATTGTTGTAATTTCAACAAAAGGGGAGACAACAGGTAAGAATGAACAGTTGTGTACTGGTGCATAGTATACACAAAACATACATTCATGATTTAGTGGGCATGTATTTACTATCTGCTTCGAGCATGCAAAATTTATTACTATATTTAAACGTTATTGATAGAGGCGATTCATATAAGACAAAACCAAAGATATAATTTATTTAAACGAGAAAGAAATGGGATATTTTTCATAATATATAAAGCGAGTTTTTAACAACAATAATGACAAAATATGTAAATTTTAGTTTATCAGTAAAACATTTTAAAAGACAATGTGACATATGAAAATCTTTGTGCAATTAGTAATTTATGATATTTCTGACAAATTTATTTGTTACTATAATTATTTATGTTTTTATAAATAGTTTTGTTTTATAACTTCGCCTATGGAAATTTCCAATCATACTTTCACTGCAGTAATGTGATTACTGTATTACTGCTGATTATTCACAGTTTTGTGTACTGCTTACAAACTTTTATTTCAATTCTTTCACTTAATATTATTTTAAAAGAATATCTTCGAATACAGAACATTATACCAATACTTAAACCAGAAATTAAAAATACTTTTTAACTTTCTCAGTCTCCTTGATATGCCATAGCTGATATCAAAGACCTAATCGTTAATATTTTCAAATTGCATTGGGTTTTCATTTTTATTATCAATTATAAACTTTAAAATCAATTTTTTATAGTTAAGTTAGCTGGACTTTACAAAAACTTTAAGTAATTTTTCATTTCGAAAAAAAATCTTTGCAGACATAACTTCTATAAATTTAGTTGTCGAGAAAATTTGGCTTCGCAAATTATTCTTTTTTGTGTTAGATACATACATTTGTTAACACAACGCTGTTAATACCAGTTTTCATAATACCATCCAGTAATGACACATTTAATATTTATGTCAACATTTTGTGTATATTTTCACCCGATTTTTCCCTTTGAATACACATGTTTACAATCTGATTAGGTTACGAATCACTTGGTGACATGAAATTAATTTAAAACTGACAAACCATTTCATAACATTGAGTAAAATGACATAGACAAAATTTTAATGGAAAACTAGCCGCATGCTAAAATATAGTTTTCACTTTAGTTTCCACATTGTGTAGTAATTTTATTTAAGTATTTCCTACCTCAGAACAACACAAACACATGTTTGCATAAAATTAGTTTCTATTTATTTTTAGTTATAGTATATTTTGATAAAATTGTTATTCTTGACAGTAATTTACTACACTTTAATCGTAAACACATTTCAAAGTGGCCACATTAGTGAAAGTTCTAAATAATTGTTCTTCATATTTTCAAATAAAAAACCGTCCTTTTCCCCTAATCAATCAAAAAACTTTAATACCCCGTGTGATAAAATAAATCAACTGTACAATGGAGTATTTCGTTGATAAACCAAAATATACTGCAGGGGGACTCCGATTTTCGTAATTAGACTTGTTGCAGATTCAAATATTACTGTTGTTCCATAAATTTTGAATGAGCAAAATAAAATTTTCACCAGCAAAATCATTTCGGTGTTAATTATGTCAAATTTTTGTCACTAAACTACGTCACAAGGAGGCCTTCGGTTCAACTAAAATTTCAGTAAAACTTTAATTAAATCAAAATCAAAAAAGAAAACTATTAACTGAAAACTGGCAAGTTGTTGCACTTTGCTTGTTACATAAAACTTTTTCCAGGTTTTATTTTTATGATTAACTATTTAGAAGCACATTCCAAGTACATGTAAATTCCATGAAGTAGTTAATACGCACGTGGAGTGTCTTAAACTTCATAATATTATTGAAATTTCATGGCATAATACGTTCTAAAAAGGTTGTTGCCATTACGTCGATTTACCAGTATTTAATATCTCAATAAGAACCTTGACATTTACTTTAACATAATTCTCTTTTATATTAGAGAAAAACCATCTGAGTTCTACCAGAATAAAACTATAAATAATTTTTACAACATCCATTCAAAAAATTTAACGGTTAGCTAATACAAAGTATCAACACTTCTTATTCAATTATGTGATACAGTCGTTACAACTATTTTGGTTTAAGTGTATTAACTATATTCACTTTTGAGCTCCGCGGCATATACTGCGATGACAAGGCAATTCTCAGCGATTGCCGAAGTTATATTTAAAAAATATTTCCAGCTACATAACATAAGTATAACTGGTTCACTAATTGGATTTATTATTTCAGCAGTTTTTACGACGTATTTATTACTTTTTGTGTAAATTTTAGGATGATGATAAGAGGTATCAATTCAATAGCCTGAGAAATAAATTGTTATACTTTAATTTATAAATGCGATACCATGCATATTGATTGTGTTTCCACCAATAATCTTTTGTAAGATATTGTAGATTTTATTATTGGAGCATAAAAATAATATGTTAAAACCTGTATTACAGCACCACACTTCCCTTTGTAGTTTAAATTTAAGAACTTTTTATATCGATAACATTGATTTGTAATTAAAATCAAATTGAAGTTGGCCGTATGAGTCTTACGAACGTGAGAATAATTATTTTTTCAGACGACGGCTAAAACGAAGTCTTTTTCTGGGCTCACTTAATTTACAAATCATGCTTTTAGAAATAAATCATGTTTTATACATCTAAACACGTTATTTTCCCGTATATTGATCCATTCTCGACATAATTTAGCTTAGAAATCATGCTACAATATTAGCACAAAATGCTAACGTTTTGAAAGTCTTTGATTTACTGTTCCCATTGCACTGTTGTACAACATTTTACGACAAAGCAATGAATTATAACAATAAAACCTACTTATTTCATATTACATCACCATCAATTTTAGGTTGTCTTCCTTAAATAATCTTTTTTTATTTTTTTATTTTGCTGGAGCACATCATCCCCTAAATATTCTAATTGCAAACTAGAATATAGCAGTTTTTGGAGCATCTTCAACCGTAAGAATACAAGTCGCGAGTATTTCATTTTAAATATAATATTCGTCATGCGAACTACGAAATTTTTTACTGCAAAATGGAGGTAGAATACCACATGATATTTGCAACTTCTCACTACCAACCACTTCTTTCTGTTACCAATTTTTTATTGACTTACTCTATCCAGAACCTTTTAAAATGATCCCCTTAGCAAGAAACCACTTTATTTATAAAAAACCTTTTTTTGTAGCAGTGTATTTTTTACAGATCTATGTAATTACCACACATAAACTTTTTTTAAATCAAGAATCCTTAAAATAAAAACTACACTTTTTCTTTAAAAACAGATCGCATATTGATATCTTACAAAAGATTAACAAATATGTAAAAGCATTGTTTTCGTCGTTGGTGTTTATTACCATTATATATTAATTACTAACACCATTTACTCAACTAAATTGGCAAATATTTTGACTTTACCAAACCGATAATAATTGATAAA
>JAQFXM010005621.1:0-14628 GCA_034693345.1 Entomobrya multifasciata | reverse complement strand
TTAACTGGCCGTTACTCCAAAACCGTTGGACCGATTTGGCCCAAAATCAATAGGGTTCTTCCCATGGACCATATGAATTTGTATACCAAGTTTCATGTCAATTAGTCAAGGCGTTTGGACGCTAGAGGACCAACAGACAGACCGACAGACAGACAAGTTTATCCTATATCATCATCAAGCGATCTTATAAAGTACCATTCTGGCACTTATTAACTGTTCATTTTATTGCGAATAAAATTCAAATTTTCTTTTTGAGTATGTTTTGGTAAAGGCAAGCTTGAAATTATTTTTTAGGATAAATAAAATATTCATAACCCATACAACCCTAACAATATAGTTTTATTTTAAGTATTAACACTGCAACCATTTTTAATCAGTTATATTGAAACTTTACATCATATGTACTTACTTTACGTATTTTAGTGGATATACAGTAGTGAATATAAGTTAATATGAAAATAAAACAAATGAACGGTCGTAGGTAAAGAACGAAAACGTGGAAACTTTTATTGACAGATGTATTTTATTACCTAGTGTAATTATAAACTTGCTTAAAGCTCATTTTGCTTCTATTGCGTGATATAATGTATTATGTAAACGTGAACGGTTGGATAAAATTTCCTAATGGTGAGTTGTTAGCGGAAATATGGTCACAGATTTATTTTTACAAAACCGTAAGTTCCCTTCAAGGAATAAATCATGTAAACATGAGGTAAATAAGTTCCAGAATTCATATAAAATGTAAAAAATAAAGCCGGCTGCGCCGGTGTACATTCACTTAATCAGTTCACTAATTGTAATTGGTCAATTTAACGTTGCTGTATAAAATCATTAAACACTTGTCATTTTAAAAAATCACTTTGTAAAATGAGCTATATTTAAAAAACTGTTGAGTTTTACACCATAGTATCTTGACAAAGTTTGATCCCCATATTCTATTCTATCGATTGGTACAATAATATTTTTTCTCTATTTAAAAAGCATGGGACCGTTAATTGGCCGTTACTCCGAAACCGTTGGACCGATTTGGCCCAAAATCAATACCAACCTTCCCATTGACCATATGATTATGTATACCAAGTTTCATTTCAATTGGTCAAGGCGTTTGGACGCTAGAGGACCAACAGACACTCAGACACTCAGACAGACAGACAGACAGACACCCAGACAGACTTTTCATCCCCTTATCATCAAGTATTCTTATAAAGTACCATTCTGGCACTTAATAAATGATCCATCCTTAAAATATTATAATCACTTCATCTTTCCTAATTCTATTCTGATTGTGCAAAAGTTCGAACACTAAAAGCAACACTGCAACACCAAAAAGGATTCCAACAAGAATCCAGACAATTTTCAAAAGTATGACCGATACAGGCTCAAACTGTTTTGACTCATGTTTACTTTCACGACTATACAAATTATGATAATAGTAGTTGCGCCAATTTTCTTCAATAACTGATGTTTTTATATCGGATTCATTTAGCGCTCTGGTATCTCTAATCAAATTTTTCACCCGACCAAAACTATCCAAACCATTGAAACTATCATGATATCCATCCCATCTGTTGTACAAACCGCTTTCAAAAATCTGACCTAAGCCTCTCTTAAATATTGGGTAAAAGAAATTTTTGTCAACAGTCCAAGGCATTGTTGACATAAAACCAAACACGGGCACCACAGGTGATGTCCATTTATTTGGAAAATATAACTTTAGTAATTGTTTGTGCATAAAAATATGCTTAAGATAATCAAAAGACGCGAAACTCTGGGGAACCTTGTCACCAAAGTTTACATTGGTCGTATTTTTGTCAATTAAATGTGAATGTTGTTGAAGGTACATATTTCTAGTTAAATCTCTCATTCCATTTAGCCATTCATGCATGTATTTGATGGAATCTTTAAATTTATTGTAGTAATCTGGATAAGTGGCATTTGGAGCTGCCATTACCTCTTGTATGTAAAATTCAAATGTTGCAATAGGTTTATTATGAGAAGTAAAACCAGTGAATGAATAAATGATCAAATCACTTAGTGCAAGATTTTTTAACGTTAAGGGATATTCTGGTTCTGGTGACTTGGTTAAAAAACTAAACATTTCTCCTTTGTAAAGTTGACCAAGCAAAAATGCAGAGAAGCACCAAGACAACCATAACAATTTTGTTAAAGATTTTGTAGCACGACCTAAAACAGGTAACTGAGTTACCAACGTAGAAACACTTTGGTCTAAAAGCGACCCAAAAAAGTATATTAAAACACGAAAGAATTTTTCTAGTTTGCTGAAAATCCTAATGCTGCTATACGCCAGTATAATAAGAAATACAATTGACAAAGTAACTATAGAAAGTAGTATTCCAATCCAAGTTAATGGATCAAAAGGTCCGACTAAAGCTGTGTCGTGATTTTGTATAATATCTTTCGATACTAAATATCCCCATTGGTCATATACAAACCCTAATGTTATAACGTACCTTCTGTCTCTTTTGATTTCTCCATTTAAATATTCCATTGACATAGTGCGTCTTCGAATAACTCTGGCATAGTTACGCCTTCTTCTTTCATTACGATACGAAAAATTGAAACTTTTGCCAAGTTCGTTAAAAATGCACTGTTCTACTGTCGGTGAATTATGGGAATGAACTGCATATTCAGTACTGTAATCACATGTTGTTAGTGGCCCAAGTTCCCAATGTGATAACCCACTGGAAATAAAGTTTTGATTCATGTTTAAACTTTGAAAATATTTTGTAGTTTCCCCAGATAACGTGTCCACATGAGAAACCAAATAGTTTGTTTGTAAGGCTACATTTATTTGAAATACTTCTTCCATATTTAAAATTGCGTAACAAAACCCGATATAATGGGAAGCTCCAGCTGCCCAAGAAATTGACATAATTTTGTAATTTTGATTGCCCTTCTCAGCAAAGAAAATGACGTAGTCTGGGCTTACAGGCCAACTTTCTTGATATAGCAGTGGGGTAAGCGAGCGAATATTTGAGCCCCATTGTTGCCCTTCAATATAAATGTGTGCGTAACATTTAGCCTTTTGAATTATTTTCCTTTTTACATTGTTCCAAGTTTTATCTGCTGGACGAATGTTTTTAATTTTATGAATAGAATATGAAACTGTGCGTTCGTGGAAGTAGTTGAAAATGTGATATAAAGTATCATATTCTTTGAAATTGCTCTGCGGATCTAGATAAATCTGCATGTGGCACTGATCCAACTGCTGCAAGAGACTTGTAACGCTTTTTGTTAAATGGGATGTATTGGTAGTACTAAACTCATAAGGAAAAATTGGGATAGACCACATTATTTGTAAACAGAGGGATTTTATTAGTAACAGAAAAATGGTGTTATGTTTTAGTTTGGGCATTATAAAAATTGGCGTTTTGCTTTCGGCTTTGAAGTTTGGAGAAATGATTTGAAAATGTTTACAGGTCGTGATATTTTGGTATAACGAAATTCATGCACGAGTTACGTATGTACGTACTAAATAGTGGCTCGTGCGCTAAATGATGTTAACTTTTATTGTGGGCATTAAATTCAATGGCCATATTTAATTTATTTTGTAGTATATTTGAATCTTTTTTAAATGTAAAGGTTAATAATAGCAAGAGAATGGACACACGCAGAGTATCCCTTTTACCTTTGCTATTACTGTGAAAGCACAAATAAAAAACACATATGCACATATATCTATTGTTGTGTGGAAAAAGTAGACATGCGTACGCATGTATAATTTCAATAAACATATGAATTACTTAAATCTACAAATTAAATAATTTTTTGAGTACTCATAAGCGATACTATTTTAAATTGTATTCAAATTTTATTTAGATAGACAATAAGTTAAAGTAAAAGAGGTATTTAGCGTAGACAAAATAGATTTTTAGAAATTTAACCACATATCACACGATTTATTCAATTTTGTTAATAGTATATAATAAACGAGTCCAACCATTAAACACGCAAAAAAAGCAAACATGCTAAAAGTATGTAAGAAATTATACCCTTTAGTTACGTATACATTCCAAGAAAATTTCTTTATGTTCTAAAATTTTCAATGGTAGACACCCGTAAGTAGATTTCCTGCATTACCTACAAATAATTACACTTTGTGCGATTACATAATGAACGTTTTTAGCCATACACCAGTGACATTCTAACATAAACATGACGTTTATTGATTGTTTACTGTAATTGTATTAAAGACTGCACTCAACGTTCATAATGCTTGTATCAACTACATTGTACTCATATTTGGCATAACTTTTATGGACTGACATCTGGCATAATTATTGAATGTTACCGTAAATGGCAAAGCCAATTTTGTAGCTAAAAGGAATCGCAATGACACTTGTGTAAATATAAACTGTAACTAATTGGAAATGCGTTGCAGCTGACAAATAATTGTTCACAAACTTCATTTGCTCAATATAAGTGCTTAACAAATATTGAATGCAGCATTCGTACCACGAATGTAATCATATCATGTATACGTGGTAGTTTCGTGGTATTGGACCTTTGGTCAATAAACACGAGCTGAGAGAAACATTTAGACAGTATAGTACACATATTTTAATCTCAACATTTAGTAGAAACTACAAAACATTAAATTCCATTAAACATCCAACACAATGGATGTCTTACTTTACTTAAACGTTGTTGCATTCATAATCTGCTTTTTGTTTCCATTATGCATTTGCCAGCAATCGGAAATCTCATATAATAAGGAAGTGACTAAATATCTTATTATGCACTACTTTCAGACGAACCAAGAGATTCTAGAAACCTCTTTGAAAACCTTCCCAAGGAAAAGAGATTTTTACCGAAGCATCATTCGGAAACCAAATTCCTTTGACGCATTTTTTCCTATTATTAAATTTGTTGCAGATACTATGAACGCCACACTGATAACTGAGAAATACGCCTCAGAAACTAGAATTACCACAACTCTTCTAGTGTATCCAAACGTTAGAATATTTGGAGACCAGTATACATTGGAAAACTTAACAAAATTTTATTCTGGACCTAAAAATAATTTTCAAACGATCTACACAATAAGCCAGCTTTTTCCATTGGATAACAATTTTGCGTACTGTGATATACCAAAAAATAGAATATCTGCTTGGCATGTAGAATTTTTAGTATCTGCTTTTTCTTGGGATTTGTGGGCATTTGTATTGCTATCAATGGCAATAGTTCTAGCAGCTGAACTTATTCTACACTTTCTTAAAAGATCGGGAAATATTAATGTGTTAGATTTAGTTTGCTTGGTAGTTTTTAGTTTTACCGAGGGAATCGAAGTACCCAAGTCTATGCAAAAATCTTTCATATTAACTTTTTGGTTAATGGTGGCATACATTTTAGCAGATTTATACTCTGGAGTTTTAACCAGCGTTATGATAAGTCCATCGGAAGAAAAATCGATGGGTTTTATAAGTGAACTTGCTGCTGATAATTATTCACTGGTATTTCCGAGTAAAGGTGCGATTTCTAAATTGAAGGCTTCAACAGAATATTATACAACAAAAGAAGGAAACAAAACGTCATCAATACAAAGTGATTTGAGAGCCATTAAAAGAATGATGGACAAAGTTAACTATAGTGACGTTAATGAACAAACTCTGTTGCAGTCATCAAGTGCAAATGATTTGGCAACAAATCAACTAGCGTTTAAAGCTAAGACATGCATTGTGGATAATTGGATTAATGCAATTAATATGATTGATGGCGTTAGTAAATTGTTGGACAAGAAGAAGGATAGGAATTTACATTGTTATATTGGGAAACGACTTTTACCTTCTGGGACACGGTATTCATTTTATGTCTCATTGGCTAAAGATTATAATGGAATTTTACTTGCAAAAGCTGCTCGCGCTACGATGGAAGCTGGTATCTTTTTATATTGGCGAGATGAGTCGTTAGGATTAAGTTATTCGGATAGAGTTCAAGATCGAAGTAGATTAATCAATCCTACAAAAATCAAATATAAGTTTGAGGAAAATGAGTTAGCGGCATTGAAAATAGAAGGAAATCTTTCAACAGCATTTTTTCTTTGGGCAGTTTGTATAGTAGTTTGTGTTATTTGTTTTATTGTTGAGCTAGTCGCTGTATACTGTAAACATTTAATATGAGTGAGAGGTTTAACGAGGATTAATGCTGCGCAAAATGCTGTCAAGTCAAAAAAATGCGTTTATATATTTATTCGTGTGAATTCACGAAGTTTTCAAATTAAAATTTGCGTCTAGATATTATTCGATAAGTTTGATAAATCATTTTTGTGTGTATGCTGCTAACTAGATAATGTATACTTGAAAAACCCCACAATGTTATCTGTAATACATTAGTGCAAATACGATAAATAAGGTTCAAGTCAGATTTTCTCATGATTAAGTTATTTGGAAAGGAAATTTTTGAAGGAGAATTCCTTATGTTTTACGTATGTGATGTGTAATGATGGTGAGCATTTAAATTAATTTAAAAAGTCACGATACGGTTTTGTCTACTTTAATTTGAATCCCATTTACATAAAATAAAAATAATATAAGAAATAAATAAACTGGAAATAAATATATAAATCAAGTCTATTCCTCCTTTATCTTTGTATTAAGTCCACATTCAAGCGATTTAAGAACGCTTTCCAGATACCCATTAAATTCGTCTGCATCATGATCAGTCTTAATTAAATCCGGATACGCACCTGCAGTTATACTGAACTTTCCGTTGATGCTCACACACATGAAACCAAAAGCTACGAAAAAGTATTGAATATTTGACATGTTACTTTATACTTCGAGTAGTATGCATTTAGTATAAATATATTCCATGCTAACCTGTTCCACTGGGAACTGCTCCAAAACTTACTAAATCATCATACTCGTACCCAAATATGTCCTCTTTCCCCCCAGGACCAGGAAAATTTGACAGTACTCCAGTTTGTTTTGTAATATTCTCTAATTTTGGTCTCAAAAATCCGGGCAATAATCCTAACAAGTAAGCCACCATAAAACTTAATATCGGAATTGCAGAATTACGATTTCGGTCGAACTCTTTGGAAACCAATTTTAAAGTTTTGACTGGATCGCTTTCATGAAACCTTATTGGCATTCTGATCATTCCCCTATTTAAAAACATAAGTTAACCAGAATATACATATTTTGACACATCTCATTGTGTATTGACATACTTAAATGAACCTTTATAATTTAAAACATACCAGTGATTAGTCATACCACCTGGATGAACGCTGATGGGGTGTGGCATTTGAAGGAACATTTTCTTTTCCACTGTTCCAAATCTCTTTCTAATAAATTTTGCCATAGCTTCCATAGCTATAGTATTTATAACACTGGATACATTTACATCGTGTAATTTTTTCACATTTTTAAGTCTTTCAAAATCAATCTTTGACTCTTTGCCAACAAAAGTTGATATATCTTTATTCTGTTGCTGCTTTGAGAAAACCATCTTGATAAATTCACTGTTATCATTTGAATATAAAACTTGTTGAAGGACAGTATAAGGTCCTGTAACGAACACCTCGAACATTTGTAGTAGATAATGCCACATTAAAGTTTTTGAAACGTTTGTATTTTGGAAAAATTTATACTGCTTCCATGGTTTAACAGCACATTTCTTAATGAAGTTCAAAATGGAATAACCATCCATTAAACAGTGATGAACTCTTAGAATAGCTAATGACCTGACGGTCGAATCGATTTCATCAAATACATTTGGAACTAAAATTATTTCCCATGGACTTCTGTCCGCTGGAAATGGTTGAAGCACAAGGTTTTTTGATGCATATTGAAGTGCACTTGTTCTGGTCATCGGCATTTCGGGACATTTGGAATTTAAAAATCGGACGTGATCTTCAGCAGTTATTTTTCTATCTGTTCGACACCAAAAATTGTACCCTAGTTTACTGACGATTCGTTGTGATAATTCAGGGAACTGATTATATTTGAGAAGCTTAGTATTTATAACTTTAATAACTTGGTTTCTGTCTACTTTGGCTTTTAAAGGAAACGCTGCTACAAGGACGAATTCCGGCTTGGAGTATGGATTTTTACCTACCAATACTGCGCTCAAACCAGATATCATTTTGCAAATTTTGGGATTCCATTTCTTCGCAAGATATTGAACGACAATTCTATATACTAGAGTTGGCACAATAATTGTAAATAGGATGGGATATATTAAAAATGCACACCAAATAGAAATAGTCAAGACTTTGGCTTTTTGTATTAAACTTTTGGAACTTATATCCATTTTTATTTGGTTTCAACACCCGTAATCGAGAAAGTACTTCAATAACTTCCAACTGTTGAATGAAAAATGTAACGAAGTTTATTGCCTCTGTAACATTTACTCGATTTTTATATCAAATGTTCAAATAGACATTTTACGTCAATATATATGCATAGTGGAAAGCGTAAATAATATTATTTTTCTTGGCTTGATATTATTTCTTTGCACGTCAAGGGATTTTTTGCATTCGTGTTTTTTGAGTAACGGATTCAAATATTTGTAAATTATGGTTAAAGATGACGTGTGCTGGCAAACACCAAACACATGAGAAGTTCATTTAACCATCGTGAGTGCGAAAATTCCCTCCAATTTTTACAATAGTAAGTATCAAGATAATTACATGGTTATGTTAAATCGTGGGCTTTTAAATTGATATTTCATGGAAATTTTAGTGAGGATAAAAATGGTTTTTTTGAAAAACAAAACAATTGAGAAATACCGAACATAAATTAATTTTTATTACGCATGGGGAAATCCAGTTCAGATTTGAGTTTACAATTATTTGCGTGATGTTATTGCCAGTATTTTGAAGGGCCCATGCAAATCAAACAAATTATATGCATGAAGTTGTAAGCGCATTAAAAAAATAACCTGACAAGAAATCTTATTTCGACTAATTTATATCGCTTAATAAAACCCTCCTTGTTCTATCATCACATAATACAGTTACGTCTAAACAAAACGTTTTCATTATTTGATGAAATACACAGGTGACATTGTCTCAGCGAAATAGAAATTTGCTTCTTTAATGATTTAGGTTCGAACATAATTTGATTTAGCAAGATCGAACGAATTGCAGTTTGGCATTGAAGTTTTTTTATTCAATAAGCGAACTTATGCCAGACTTTGGAATCCTTTTTTGGACGAGGACTTTATATACACTTTATAAAATTAGTTAAATGTCAATCTAAAACTGGAGAATAAAATACTTAACCAATGTTTTATAAGTTTAAAAATGCACAGCTTGTTCATGCGTAGTATATTTACAGTTTACAGCTATATTATTTTCTACAATACTCTAGAGGTACAGTCAGTAACCAATTTACATTATGAATGATAGAAGGAAAAAACCTGGTGTTAAAAATCATCAAAAGCTGAAACACGCAAATATGTAATTGTGAAATACTTTACCAACTTTCGTAGACATGCGATGCTAACATACTTTTTTCGAACTACCCTCACATATATCTTGTCAAATAGCCCTGACCAGTCAGAGATCTGAGAAAATGCGTATATCTAGACACTGAAATGAAAAATAGGCTAATAGCTGTGGAACACTGTATAATTATTACAAGAATTGCAATATCATTGCATGCAATTTTAAGCTTGTACAGTTTAAGCACGTAACACAGATGTTTGTAATGTTTAGAGTTTAAATGTAACAGTTTGTTGAATTTTCCGGCTGATTAGCACTTTTGTTACCAAAAGTATTTTTATGTATGTATATTTGAATGTTTATCATCCAAAATAACAAATTTTTGAGTTAAGTGATATTGTGTTTCCAAAATCTAACATTTCGTGTTTTACAATGTTATTATGATAAAGATAATTCACAAAGTTTTAATTTTCTCGATAATCTAAATGCAGATAAACATTTGAAAGTGAATTATAACTGCATACATAGGTTTCCACTCACAAGCATTCCGAATGGAAAGAGGAGTTATCTGGATATTTTAAACGAATTTTTAGAAATCAACTTAAGAAATTTGATTATAAAACATAGATGATAGGCGAGCTCATTATTGTTTGTGTAGAATATGTTTTTAGAGTGTAGATTTTACGGCAGTTTTAAATAACACTGGTTTCATTTTCGAAAGAATGCTGCAGTCAATGTTCAAATATTTTGATAGTTATGGCTAAGGTCATTTTATAAAATGCTAAAAATACTTCCTGATTAAATGAAATACTTATAAGTGGGCAAGAGATAGCATTTAATTTTCATTGAAATATCCGGAATTGATCCGTAAAACCTACGCTTTAGTTACGTTTTCATTAAGATTAAATATCAAAAAACGACATTGTATCAACATTTATTGGAAAACATAAATGCAATACACATATACACATGCATACATTAGTTACGGCACAGATGCAAACAGTATTTTGAACCTATGAAATATAGGTAAACGTTTACAGTAGTCAGTAGCTGTAAGAGAGGAGTTTAATAAAGCCCTTGTTTGTAATTAAGGTAGATACCATACCCAAACATGTTTGGGATTCTGCCTAAATTGTTTTGTACATATTTTGGAAGTATTCAGCATATTTATGCAGTAAGCTTAAGTCATTTTCTTAATCCCAGGGTAGTATGAAATTAGAACAGAATAACAAAATACTTTTTTCAACTGAAAGTTCAATACAATTCTACATCAGAATTTAGTACATATACATGCTCATTACTTAATTGATACACGTTGTAGAGTAATCTCAAATCTGATGTTTGGGTAAAACTAAAATTCGCTTTGGGTACTTTTACACTGCTATAAAGTTTCCGAAATGAATTCATGTGTATTCCAATTATTTCAAACCATTCCTTGATTTGCTGCGCCGTGAACCAGACCAGAGCAGTAAAAAACAGTTTTAGAAGAAAGAAAATTTTATAAATACACACTTATTTTTTTAACCAATTTGTTTTCACAAAACACGGATTTCCGCAAGCTGAACAAGTTTCTACAATTATTTTTTGTTATATTAACATTGTTTTCTATTTCATCTGTGAAATGTTCCTGTTGTGGAACTGAGTACATCACGTAATTAATTGAAATTTATAGATATATCATGGTTTTTATAGTAAAGGGAGGGTCTTTTAACTTATTGTAAATTTTTATTTAAAAATTTATTTATGTTCCTCATATTTTAGTGCCTCTATCCCCTAAAGGCTGTCCAGAAATCCATGACTTTGTCATATGTGCAGCACAAGACTGTAGAAATGGGTGTATTTCTGATGTGAATTGTTTGCCGAAACAAAAATGTTGCTGCCAAAATTCATCTTGTGGATCGCGTTGTATTGATGTCTAATACGTGGAAAGGGCTGAATACCTAAAAGTCCATTTTGACTTATTATGTTTCTTGTTTGAATAATTCTCGTATAACATATAATCTTACCCAAACTAGTATTAGGAAGAAAATAAATAATAAAGTTTTTTTATTAGCAAATAATATATTAATCGAGCAGTGACAGGCATAAATAATCTCACAGCATGAAAAAAATCTGTTTTTTAAGGCTAGTACTCTTAACGTTAAAAGCTTTCACTTATCATTTTTACTAAATTGATAATACAAATCGCATCAAATTGTTTTGAGCTATCTATCACATTATAACTAGTGTGAAATTTTTCCATGCATACGTCGTACAATTCATTTTGGAACTCTTATGTATAAACTTAACTCCTTAACATTCTATACCTACAGAAAGTCATTTTAAATACTCTTATTTTTGCAATAAATAAAAGTAAAAAATTCCGTATTTGCAGTGAATCCCAATATATACGAATAGCACTGTGGAATATATGTTTGTAAACTTGTTTTACGTTAAAATGTGTCTGTTTTTTATGCTTATACTTGCGCATCCAAATTAACATTCATGAAATTAAAAAGATCAATACTTTGATCCGTATGTCTAATCCCAACAATCTTCAAAAATGCAATCCGATTAGGTTTCAGTTATATCTAATGGTTTTATGATTATGACTGAAAAATTGATTTAGATAAATTTATCAAATTTTGAATTATTTTTCCTTGCTAAATTATTTCATTAAAGTACATAACCTTTATTATAAACGTAATCAAAATATAGCATCAATCAGTGATATTTACTTTAATAGTACAAATTGTACCATGCAACAATCAAATCATGTTATGAAGTTACAACCTCATCAAAATGAAAGTTAGATAAGGTATTGTGTGGTTTATTAGAAAGTACATGTGCATTGCATATGCATCTATTTGGGAGGCTACTTTATTATAAGTTTACATGATCTAAGGGATTTGTAAAAGACTGACGTTTTACTTTATCCTTTCATATAACATAACACAAGATAACATTTGTACGTAAGCAGGTACATTTAGCCAAAAAACGATCCTGTTTAAATGGTTGAACAGAGGTTTGGTTTATACATAGGAAAAAAATCTACTTAAAATCGATTCCACAGTCCTACATAAGTATTAGAGTACAAAAGTATCATTATATTTTGTGATATTGTGATCAACAACAATGTAATACCGGCCTATACCAAACGTTAAGTGCACCTTTTTATGCATACACACTCATTACTAGTAAGGACTAATATAAACTTGAAGCTTGAAAATTCTAAAACATACTTTCGGGTTTTTTCTTTTCTATACTGTCACAAAATCTTCGAAAAAAATCATCTCAATTATTTAATAGCAGACCGTCTTTGGCTGAACTCTGAACAAGAAGAAGGTCTTCAAGAACACTTAAAAGCGAATAAATATATTACTTTCAACTCGGTTTTTGCTGTACACCATGGGTTTCATCAAAATGAATACGTTTGTATTCACATGTTTTGTGATATTAACATTGTATTCAATTTCAACTGTAAAAGCATCCTGTTGTGACGGTAATTTATTGAAATTTAAAGATTTATAATCGCATATTATAGTAATAAAATTATATATGATATCAACTTGAATATTACTACCACTTGCAAGTCTTATACCGTACACTTACACTGCATTTTTAACACAGCACTGTATAAACAAGGCACACGTTATCATATCTAGCTGTTTAAAACTGGCGTGTATTTTACTATGAGTAAAGGTTGTAGTGTAATATGTATTCTAACATTGTTTTAAATTATATTTTATATTTTACCAATTATAGTTGACGCAGATGATCGACACTGCCCAAAGTTTCATGATGACCTGGCATGTTCTTGTAAAACGAATGGATGTAATCAGGATTCCGATTGCAAAAAGTTCGAAAAATGTTGCTGCATTGGACCCTTTTGCCAAGGCAAACAATGCACTAACGTAACAATGGCATACTACTAAAAATTTCAAATCCTGAATATATTTTTACCTGACTTGTTGTTTTACTGGTAATGTTAACTTTCACTGATAATTTTATACTGATTGATAAAATATAAAGCAATTTAAATTGTTTTTAATACTCAATTAAAAATATGCAAGTTCTGATATTAAAAAATTTAAATTCGTATTCGTTTGAATTTAGCCAAGCATTTTTGTTAGTAGCTATTTAGTAAGTATTTCAACCCTTCGTTTCAATTTTAGAGTGTCTCATTTTGCATTCAATAAAACTAGATGCAAGGCAAATTTGTTTCGTATTTGAAATAAAATCTAACAACAGTGGCAAATCCATTATTCAATATAATTTTTGAAATGCATTTGTGTCAGATTCTTAGATGCATACATCTACACTTTTACATACAAATGTGTACAAAATTGACATTAGACGATGCAAAATGTTTTAATTTATAATACATATTATTTTCGTTCGTTGTTTTAAACAAGCCACCTTATCACAGTTTTATCGTTTTATCATTACGTTAACTGAAATACTAAAACACTACAATACATCATTTTATTCTAATCCTTATGCTTGTTTGTCGACAAACGAGACGCACATAAATACGTTATTCAATCACTTTGAATGGCACCTTTACTACAGTAGTCGTAGGACTTCAAAACTTAAACTCTTAGTCTCCTTTGAATCGTTTTATTTTAATCTGCTTTTCGAGGAATGGGACTGTCGAGACTTGGCTCAGTAGGCGACATTAAAGATACCCAAACATAATTTCAGCACTTTTCAAAACGTTAATCTGATTGGGTTTACTAACAAACTTAAAATTTTGACAAGAAAGGATTGTATTGTTTATTGGAAAGTGTATATAGATATGCATACATTTACAGAACCTTAAAGACCAATACTTGTACGCATAAGGACAAAATATTGGATTCCTCCTCTACGTGGTTTGACAACCTTTAGGTATATAATTAGAAATGGTTCAAATTCGAATCCTCTAAAGTAGCATTACTGTGAAACAGCATAGTAAAATGCAATCTAGCATTTGTTTGGTGACCAACAATGCAATACCTAAGAAAATTTAGCAGCATGCATTGATACATTATATGTCTGTGCATTACTTAATGGAAACACATATTAGTAGCCCACTCACACACAATTATTGAAGCTTGATGAGAACTAAAACATGCTTTTGAGTACTTTTAAACAACTATAAAATCTCGGAAAAATTTCTCTCATTTTTGTTAAAATTTCAAATCATTCCTTTATTTGCTGCGCTCTGAACCAGAGTAAACGATTATTTCCTCAAG
>JAQFXM010005620.1:0-14630 GCA_034693345.1 Entomobrya multifasciata | reverse complement strand
CCCAAATACAACGTTCTTGTTTGTAGTAAAGCTCATAATTCTATTTGCAGTAGTGATGAAGGCAAAAGATACTGGATTTCCGGAGTCTTAGGCTTCCAGAATATCGTACGGTTTAGGGAAAGTGTTATGATTTTTTACGCTGATTCACTTCAACGTGGCTTTTTCCACCTACACTGTCCATATTGCAATCCATGCAACCCTTTTTACTTAGTTCCGGTTAAATTTACAAATTTCAACTTCAAAAGTCATTTAAAAAATGCCATTGCTGCGGCTGAAAACTACCTTCCGTATTCAATAAATGTTCGACTTAAAATGTATGTAAACTTTTATGACAGATTTAAAAATGAAAATGGTCAAATGTCCCGAAAATCGATACTCAGTCAATTTAATTCCAAATTTTTACAAAAAAATATACGGGTTTTACCAGCCGTTTTTGACATTCACTTAATCAACGCCCTTATATCAGCTAATGTAACACATTTTACTAATTCTGACGATGAATATGGAGGACGTTTAAAAAGTGTAAAAATTGATTATTGTAAAACGATTACGATATTTCACCCAAACTTACATCCATCACTTTCGCCCATAAGGAAAAGCCATATGTCGTACTTTCAAGAAATCAGCTTTGTGTTTCGAAAACATCAGTTGCGTTTCGTAAGTTGTCACGGTGAACGAAGTCATTGGCTATATCAGCTCAAAGAACTGGTTAGCGTATTTGATATTTCAATATGGCTAATCACAATTGCAATATGTGTTATTGTTTCAAAAATCATCTCAAAAACTAACATGAAAAATTCAGAATATTCTTTAGCTAGTTTATATTTTTCACTTGTATCCTCAATATTAGAACAATCTTCTAACTTGTTTCATTTGAAGCGAAACCGCGTTTTGCTGTTTTGGTTGCCTTCAGTATTTTTGATATTAAGTAATGCGTACAAAGGAGACAACATTACAAATTTGATGTTACCACCAAATTTAAAATCTTTTGACACATTTTCAAGTTTGGTTTCTAGCAATTTTAGTATATACTCGCGCCGTTTTAATTTACCTGAGGTAACGTATTTTTACATTAAACGAAACGCCCATGTGGGTGAATTGTTTGAAAAGATAAGTAAACACGAAGCTTATCCTATTGTTTCAGAATTGTGGTATGATATCCTTTCACGGCTTTATATACAAGAAATGAAAACGTTGGAATTGCTTAAGTATACCATTTCAAATGAAACTATGTATTATATCAACAATTCGGAAATGTTTCCAAGATTTGACGAAAATCAATCTAAGGTATTTGCAGGTGGTGAAAGTATTGACTACATAATAATCAAGCATATGAAAAATTGCAAAAAGTCCGCAATTATTCTTCGAGACACAATGGCTACAGAATTGTACAACATTATGAAAGTACACAAAATGCCAGTCTTTTTTGGTAAAGATGTTATTAGTGAAAACTTGGATGGGTATAGGTTTCTTGGAAGATTTCCAGAAAGTTTGTTGAAAATAAATCGGTACTTGTTTCCTTCAGGTATAACCAATTGGTGGCAAAATTACATTATGTGGTATGTAGAATCAAAGAGCAGTTTCGAAGAGATGTCAAGAAAAGATTCCAAAAATTCTGCACGTATAGTAAAATTTAAGGAAGAAAGAAAGGGTATTTTTGTCCTTTTGATTATACCTTGCATCGGTTTGCTATCTTCAGTACTGGTTTTTGTCATGTTGGACAGCAACATTTTGAAAATTACATGGCTGTTCTTTTGTAGATATTTGTCCAAGCTTAAAATCAGAGCTGCAGATAGAATCAATGCCTTTAGAGTACTTTTGAGGTGTTAAAGGTGAAAAATGGAAGTAAAGTTTGTTCATATTTAGAAGACATGAGTACCACTATAATACAACAATAGTACTACTATTTAGTGGTATAGTTTTGACCAATGTCGGAAACAATTGAACGAATTGAATGCAATATGTATGTGTAGTGTAAGTATGCAATAATAATATAAATAAATACAATGTTAAACCAGAAAATAAAAGACCATTTCAATCCGTTGCAAAAAAATTTAGCATTCAAAACACACCTCAAAAATATCTTATTTCTTTTCTGTGAAACTTAATTGATAAATGGTATTTTAAACATAGCTTGGACTATCCCACTATCCGTTGATTTTTATCGTCAATAAATTTTATTTAGCAGTTTTAGAATTTCGTTATCATTTTAAATTCCATTGGGTAGATTTCCTTCATCGTAACATATAAAATACCGATCTTTTAAGCGTTTTTACTTAAAATTCAATTTTTGAGGATCTGCAATTACAATAATAATTACTGGTTCCCTTAAGCTTTTTAATTACAATGGTCAATGTTCTACTCATTAATTTACGTATTGAAAAAATACTCATTTAACTTTTTCAACTTCCATACATTACCTCCTCACATAACTATGATTACATATTCTTTAAAAAAAAAATCTTTCAGAAATATCCAACGTAATATTTTTTTAAAGATCGATTATACAAGTCTAAGACCACATTCTTATTAAACTTCATGAGGTTGCTGAAAACTATTTACTCTACTTTTTATAGCAATTTGGGATGAGGACTTTTTAAAAATTCTGTTAGTATGTACTTAAAATCTCCAAAATATCTCTTCGTCTCCGAACTAATCCAAAATTTTCTGTTGTAACTTCAAATATTTTTGAATTGTAGTCTTCGTGATTTATTATATGCACTTTAAATAGCAGTATTTTTTTATATATCTGGCGAATCCAAACTTATTACAGTTTATTAACGCAGACAAGTTCAAGACGGCAAGCTTCCAGAGAATGCTTCTACTATTTTTAATTTTATCTAAATACATTAATTGCCTCGAGATTCTTAGAATTTTAACTATTATTGAGATCGAAGGAAACTAATTACCTGTTTTCAATTATACTACTTATATCACAAAACATTTGCACAAATGATACCCTAGATATGGAACATGTTTTATATTTATTTTGCTGAGTGTCCTGTCCAATGTCCAATAACCTTGTCCAATGTTTTAATTTATATTTCAATCGTTTCCCTGAATCCGTGATATGAAGTTGTCTTCAAAATATTACTACAAAATTCCCACCGTTTATCCAAAAGTATCTACCTTTTTTAGCACAGTGCATTCTAGATTTCTGAAAACCAAAATAAAGAGCAAAGAAACTTTACCATTTCACATTTCTTCAATGTTAAGTCAAATATTTGTCACAACTTTGCAACCATTTAAATATTTTGGGGGAATGCCCGTGATATTTGAATAAAAAAACCAGAAAACAAAAAATGCAACAAATCAGCCATCACAAAATACACTTTACTTATTTCAATTCAAACTTTGGTCCTTGCAATCGTTGTATTCCTTCTTAATCCAGATATTCCTTGCTTTATCCACTTTGAATCTAGTATATCATATTACAGGCTGTTATGTTATAACAAGCAATTTGCTGTAAATAGGTTCTTCTAATCCCACTAGTATTCCGTTTGAAAATATTTCCTTACAGGTAAACCCTGCTGAAAAATTTGGCGACACGATGATGGCAGCATACGTTTTTGTATATTATGCATGTGGAGCAGCTATTATGTTAACAAAATGTTTGTCTGCACCTACATTAGCATTTGTAATGAATCGCTGGATACATTTATATGAATATAAGTTTTATAAAGCTTTTCCAATTTTTATTTTTTATCCAATTATAACGTATCCAGTATGTTTGGGGTATTCTGCACCAAATTAGAACATTGTCGTACGTATGGGCTGTTTTTGGTAGTACTTTTACCCTTTTCACTATTTTTCTTTGCAACTGATTGCTACGAACTAAGTAGAGGGGCAACCTATACCAAAGAAGAATACAATGTATGCAGAATTACTAGCTATTTAGCACCCATACTTAGCATAAAAACACTGTTGAAACTTTCAATGACAGCTTTACTGACCCTAGTTGTTGTAAAAGCACAAATTCATATCAAACAAACCTTGCATAATTGAGAATCTAGTGGCGAGGGAGTACCCTCATGGAATCATGTATTTAGTCTTGTGTTGATTTGCAAGAAGGCAATACAAACTTGGAAAACAATATTCTGAACGCGTGCTTCTTATTCAGGCAGCAAGTTTCTTTGCTAGTTTAAACTAATTGGATTCTCATCATGTGGCTCGTTAAAGGATACAGTCCTGTCGTTAAAGGCATTTTATCGTTGGATATTTTGTCATTTTGGGTGCTTGTGAATATTAACGAAAAGGTTTTTAGAAAAGAAAAGAAAATTCCGGAAATTATTTTTGTATGACGGATAAAATGAGTGTTTCTTCTAACTAAAGGTTGAAAGTTACCCGTAACATGGTGGAAGTAAGAAAGCAATTACTTATTGAGTAAAATGTTCTCAAATTGGAATGTAGGACATATTTATACATTTATTTTTATTTGTTTAGAGGGAAATGTTTGTAAACCATGTAACCGCAAGGCCATCAGATTACACAATTTGTGGAATTCTGTCGTATAATCGTGTTCTGCAAATTCCGTAGGATTTTGTGCATACTTGTATTCACCAGATACAAGCACCATACAACGTATGTATATCAAATCATGATTTAATTTTATTAAATTATATTTCAGAGTGTAAATGGTTGTATTGCTTATGTAATAGCTATACTTCAATTAGCTGACATATCTACTACGATATTTTAGCATGTATACAATATTCGGATAGTTTATGAAAGTTATTTTTTTTGAAATTTATAAAATCGATTATACTTTGTTTAATACTTGTTGCTTTCCATGAGTTCTGGAGGAACAAAAAAGAATACCTGTGTATTTAGTTTTGAAATAGTTGCTAATGCATTAATTAAGTCAAAATGTTTTCAGAAATTGATAACGTGTTACAACCATAAGTATATATGTATTCACCAGGATTGATTACAAGGCATGGTATCTAGGTAGCATACTGCATTTACTGATAAATTTCATCAGCCGCAGCAGTCATACCTATCACCATGGCAACTTATTCCTGGAGGCCTAAAAACATCTCAACTACAAAGGGTACCTAAAAATATTATTAGCTAAAGTATATTTATTTGTTAAAATATAATTCATTAACTAAACAAATAACTATTAACTGTTCATTGTAAGCCATGTAAACACCATATGCGAATCAATCACTAACGGACGGGTTGCGGAAGTACCCAGTATATCATCAAGCATTTAAGTCACTCGTTATATTCAGTATTTTGCTTTGTTTATTTCATCACAAAATATATTCTATGAATTACTATCAAACGGATTCCTGGCATTTGTACTTGCTTAACGGGTAATTGCTTGTACGATGACTACGTTAAAAGTTCGGGAGAAAAGAAATTTTAACAACTGTTGTGGTTTTTATCTTACAAAGGTGTGATACACTGGATCATCTATTAAACCTGCAAAATTCTAGTTTCTAATATATAAGAATTCGAAATCAGCAAACACGAGGCCTCAAAGCATTTATATATCCACAGAATCAGATAAAATTAGGATTGCGTGTTTGTAGTAGCTATATCAATTTCTCCTTCTTGAGCAAGCAACATGCAGTTAAGTGATAACCGTACAGTAGCTTCAGAGTCTATTCAAATGAAATGAAAATGTTTAGAATCCAAACACCAGATACCATATCAAATAGAAATGTATGAAATATTTGAGAAGACGCAGTAATACAGTATTTATTCGGCCAAAGATACTGGGCGCCTCATTAGGGTCATAAAGGTACTGCGTCCTTACCTTTTCATTTTGCATTTCTGTAATATTAGAGATTGTAGAGAAATACTACTACCAAAAATACACTCAAGTCAATCCTCTCATCTTATTTCGACTTTTTCTGCGTTGACAGTCGATAATTTATTTTTAGATTTTTTGAGGAAAAACTACCTAACCCTTGACCAGTTAAGTTATGTCTGGTTTGTAGCTTCAGTGCAGAAGAAAACCAGTTTTTATGGTAGTGATAGAATTAGGCTATATACAATTTGATGAAATTTTAAAATTAAATCAATTTAAGTGCTTATTCTCAAGGAATCAGTTAGTCATAAGCGATCTGTAACCGATTTTAATTTTCGAATTAATTGTGTCATCAAACGTTTTTCTGAAATTTATTGTGCAGTCCGTAATTTTACTAAGGATCAAAAGTATTAGCTAACCTGTTCTTTTGCTTCGTGTTTATTTTCTTTTGTTTTTTGGCAACATGTTGGAAAACATGAAAAAGGCAGGACAATTGGCTATATTACATGAATTTTTATAAAAACACAGAACGAACACATAATAAATATGTTAACCGGGTCGACGTGTACCAAAAATTCAATTTAAAAGTAGGTCTTCATAGCTTATCCAACAATTTCTTAAATATTTTATAACTTTACTTTGATTTCCCAACGCCCACATTTTTTCTATAAACCTAATATTTCCGCCCCTATATTCAAAATCAATTCGCCAGGTAATTCGCCGAAATGCCATAAAGCAATTAAAATTGGGATTTTACTCGATTCCTTATATTGTAAATGTTATATATATTTCTAATAGGTTGCCCATGTCTTAAATGTTATGCCCCACAATGTATGTATATAACTTCACAAGTACGGTCAGCTATATTTTTATTTTTACATGTTATAAAACAAGTTTAAATATTCGGGTCAAACCAAAGCCCATTATTTATTACTTATTCATATAACATTTTTAATTTTTTGAACCTGACACGTGCGTTTCATATTTTTCCAAACGTTAAAGCATCAGTGCGTCAGTATGTCAACGTGTCCTTCTTTGGCAGTATCAAAGCTTAAAGGAGTTTAACCTGATGATAATTATACTTTGAACATTGTCAAGTTTCCAGTTCCAAAGTTCTGTTTAAAAAATAAAAATGATTTCTCAACAAGTACTACGAATAATTGGACTAAGATTCGTCGTGTTCCAGCTAGGTTGCTGTTCTCAATTCGGCTGGAATTTCAAAATCAACCGTTTATATTTGCTTGGGAAATATTCACAATGGAACTGGTTGCTATATTTCACCTACATATTATTGTACGGTGTACTCCTTTCAATTAAACTTGTCGCAAGACTAAGTAACATTCAATTTGATTTAATGGAGGATGGAAATTCCAGCAGCATAACAAATTCTGACAACCCTCTCATAGAGAAACTTGTACCCATCGCTGATTTCTGTTACATACTAATAATCTGTGTGATGGTATCAATAGGTTGGCGACATAAACAAATGTGTAACGAAATGGTTATTTGGTTTAATGACATTTTAAGCTCAGACGAAGACCTAACCAAATTATACGGCAGTCGTTTAAAGAACAATCCTATAACAAAGCAATACAAACATTTGTTAAAAGTTATAACCATTTTTGCCGCTACATTTTCTTTATTCGTTCCCGTGTTTTTTCCTATAATATTTTTATCAAAGTATGATCCCCTTCATAGATTCTTCACTGAACTATTCGAAGTAACACCTAAACTTAAACTTAAATGGGTTCCTATGTTACTCTTCGTGTTTTACGCAATTCTACAATGCTGTAATACTGTTTTCGTTTGGTGTATATGTGTGGTAACTCATGCAATTAAGGTATCATATTGGTTTACTATCACAATGCCTCTTGACACAACACCAATTTTATCTATACAAGGGGAATCGAATAGATCAACTTACAAATTTCTTACCCCTATTGGCTTTCTTCAAATTGAGGAATTATTTGAAATTTACAAATTGAATCGAATGCACTGTCGGTTATGTAATAAATCAATGAGTTCACTTTTAACTTCGATGCATCACGCATGCGTACTTTTTATATGTGTTTGCTTAGCTTTTATTAGTCTTCGTCTTTCATCAGAAATTTTTACTAGACCTGGTTTCCAATTTCCTCCGATTGCAGTGGTAGTAATTTATATTGTGGAATATTTGGAAACTAAGGTTGTAACAATGATACATGAAACATCTGCCGTTTTTGTAAAAGTTGTTTCAAGTTCAGCAAATCATCTTGCTCAAGATAACTATAGACATCGACAAAGACAAGCAGATATTTTACTATCGAAGTACTACAGGAAGACATTCAAATGTGTTCCAAAGATTTTGTGGCTTGAGGCAGCATACCCTTTTTGGAAAATAGGGTGGGAAACGTATTTAGAGTTTATCGACAGAAGTATTGATTTATTGGTTAGTATTCTTGTTTCTATTCCAGACTAAATGTTTTCAACAATTTGTCGTGGAAAAAAATTCCACTAATTGCTGTTTTTGTTTTTTATTAAATTTTTATCAACTTTTTAAATAGAATAACTATGCATTGTGTAACAACATATTGTTTGAAAAACTAAGTCTAACATCAAATGGAATATTGGTTTTTGGAAGAGGTTTTTTAGATTTTATTTTATTACTGGTTATTTGTATGTACTTTTTAATCGATAAAGAATTACATTTTTGGTCGCAACTATAGAAAAATATTTTTGGAACTAAATTTTTTACTAAAGAAAGAAGCATATGCAGCAAAAATGCAAAACTAAAAAAGGGGTACATTTCAAAAATTCTCCATAATTACCTTATTAAAACAGTAAAAAATATGCGTAAAAAATTCAAGCCATTTTTATAAATTCTGCATACATTGGTTAAAAATACACTTTTATAAATTTTTAATTTGATATTTTGTTTCGAAAATTCAACATTTCGAAGGCTATCTTAGAAAAAACATATTATACAACAAATAAAATATTCAAAATATATTGTGAAATTATACAGTAAAAATCGATAAAAGTTATGCATAAATGTTCGGATATACATACTAACTTAAAAATAAAGTTATATGGTTTTCCGATCAAGCCATATAATACATGATTTTTTTATTTACGTTAGTGGATAAAAGAACGCTGTAAGGTGACTATACATAGTGTAGCATAGTTAGAATATATGTAACACAATCTTAAATCTAGATAACCTAATCAAATAACATTAACAGATTTACTAAAAATGATTTCCAAAACTGTATTAAAGCTAATTGGGCTAAGGTTTTTTGTATACCAGATAAGCGGTTGTTCACAATTTGGTTGGGATTTCAATACCAAACGTTTAACACTGCTTGGGAAATATTACCAATGGAACTGGCTGCTATACATTACTTACCTTTCCTTGTATGGCATACTTCTAACAATCAAATTTTGGGCAAGATTGAGTAATATTAAGTTTGAGTTAGACGAAGATGGAAATCCTGATTCAAAATCCTATTCAGAAGATCCCGTAATGGAAAGAATAGTAACCGTAGGAGATTTTGCTTACATAACAATTATATCTGGAGTAGTATCAATAGGCTGGCAACATAAACGAATGAGCAACGAAATAGTTATCTGGTTTAATGAAATTGTTAGTTCAGATGAACTGTTAAGAAAACGATATGGCAGCCGTTTGGAAAATCATCCAATAACCAAACAATACTCTAATGTGCTAACAGTTATAACCGTATTTGCCACAACGGCTTCGCTTTACATGGCCATGTTTTTTCCAATAGTATTTTTATCCAAATTTGATCCACTTCATAGATTCTTCTCAGAAACTTTAGAGGTTACACCAAAACTTGAGTTAAAGTGGATACCCATTTTATTTTTCGTCTTTTGTGCTATTTTACAATGCTGCAATTCCGTTTTCGTTTGGTGTATCTGCGTTGTCATTCATGCAATAAAGGTATCATATTGGTTTACAGTCACTTTACCAATTGATACAACGCCTATTTTGTCTGTACAGGGTGAAAAGAATAAACAAGCCTATAAATTTCTTACACCTGTTGGGTTTCTACAGATTGGAGAAATTTGTCAAATTTATAAAATAAATCAGATTCACTGTCAAATTTGTAATAAAACTTTTGGATCAATTTTTAATACAGTTCATCATGCTTGCACGCTTTTACTAGTGATTTGTTTTGGTTACATTACAATACGTTTTGCAGCAGAAGTTGTTACAAAACCAGGTTTACAGTTAGCCCCAATATGCGTGGTAGGAGTAATAATTATAGAATATCTAGAAACGAAGGTAGTTACAATGATACATGGGGCATCAGCGATATTTGTGAAAGTGGTGTCGAGTTCCGCTAATCATCTTGCTCAAAACAACTATTGCCGTCAACTTAAACTTTCTGGTGTTTTAGTATCGATGTATTACAAAAAGACTTTTAAATGTGTTCCTAAGATTTTATGGCTTGAAGCAGCATATCCATTTTGGAAAATTGGATGGGAAACCTTCATAGGATTTATCGACCGGAGTATTGATTTACTTGTTAACATTCTGGTATCAATTCCAAATTAGACCACTTTTATAGATTTTATTTCCTAGCTACTTAAGAATATTTTACTTTAGGGGAACATAGCTAGTGTAATTTCTTATTGCGTCATATAATTTGGAATCCTCCGGTAGCGGTACTTTCCATCAATTTAATGCATAAAGAAAGCTGGCTGTTTTGCAAAGATATTGAACTCTTAGTTACAAAGTCATGTTTTCCATTTTGACCATTTTGGCAGTAGCTATATAATGTTATCAGTTTTTTTGTTCTAAAATATTGCAGAAACCTGAAAAACAAAATATGTACCAATGTATAAAGGAATTTTAGTTTAGACACAAATGTTTTGTTACATAATTTATTTGTTGATGTTGATAATGAAGAGTAACCAATATGATCCTGTAAAATAATATGAAAATTGTTTTGTACCGGAAAATGTAATAAATATGTGTTATACCAGCTACATAATTTGTGCCGTAATAAAATTGTTCTATTAAACTATTATTAATTGTCTTATTACACTTAATTAGCATGGCAAATGTGGTTTTAGGTTTTATGAGGCGTTTTATGAAAAAAATGTGTGTATCCTGATACTTTTGTATACCCGCCAATAAAATTTGAGTAGTCCTAACAGCAGAAGATGATATTTTGTAAGGATTGTTTATTTTTAAATTGGACGCATTGAAAACTTTGTATGCGTTCAGGATAATTTTAACTCGTGGTGTAGACTGTCATGTAGTTAAACAACTTGTATCTTTAAGGGAAACTTTTATGGTTGTTACTAGCTCACAGATTCAACAAATTGGACGACGATTTATGGAGTCTGGAATATCTGACTTTTGGAAAGATGAACAAAATGATTGGCTTTGCTCCCATGGAGATTAACAAAGGGTTCGGTTCGTTAGCCCTACAAATGTTCGCAAAAGGTATGAAAGATTTTCACCTCTTCAGCTGGATGGAAATGTTTTGACGAGTATTGTTTTGTTTAGTTAATTGCTATCAATTTGTCTGGTTATTTTTGGATTCGAGATGATTTTAGGAGCATTTTAAATTAAAAAAATACATTGTAAATCAAGTGAAGTTTTGGCTTTGTTTGTTTGGAGCTTTTCATTTTAACCAAATTAATCAAAATTGACATTGGATTCAGAATCTGCACTACTTAATCCCTTTCGGAACCAATTTTTTCTAACAATTACTGAATTTGAAGTTTTCTGCCATTTTTCTTCAACGTAGTAATTAATGATCTTGATATTATAATATTTGATAGATTAGTCTTACATATAATTTCATACTTTACGTGACAAGTTGCTTCTAGAACGCCTTTAATTGAGCATTTTGTACCAGAGTTCTATTGGCCATTGACCGATTGGGGTCAAGGTGAAGGGAATTGAAAAATTTCCAGCCAGTTTTACCCTACAAGAACGACGGACAAGTATACGGGATACCGACAAACAGAGCATTTGTATAATAATTGACTAGGTAAAACTTTAATAAGTTATGCAAACACGCATGTTTCATATAAACAATGTTAGAAATTGGAAACAAAATCTTCATCTCTCATACGCGCCATCGATAACGTGCGGGTTCGTGTTGATATTGTCATATTTTAGATCGATTAATCCATCAGGTTGACTGTATACTATCTTGTATCCCTTGTTGGACAAAATTGCATTAACAATGCCAACAAGATCTGTAAATACGGTTACATAGTTTTTAACCAGATCTGTTAGCGATCAATTATTTACCTTCCTGAAGTATGTTTCTTCATTTCATAAATCGTAAAACTTGGATTTAGCTTACTAGATAATAATATGTACCTCAGAATTTGGAGTACTTCAACATTAACATAAATAATTAGCATAATGATGTTTTCGTTATTTTCAAGGAAATATCCAAATTAGTTTCCGTCCACTCGGAGCAAACTTTATACATAATATGAATCCGCATTCTCACCAATTGCTTCAGGTACTTGTATTCGGCACGGTATATGACAAACGTAAGTATTCGAAACAACTATAGCTTATTGATGTATTTGAACCATCGATGGTACCCAAGTTTGTGGTCTGTTTATAACTTACGTATTTTGAAACACCTGAAGTTAACATTACAGAACGTACCTTCAAATTTGTTTATCAGGAAGTAAAATGCTAGACAATGGTCTAATTTAATTTCTTATTTTTCAAAGCTGAAATACGTAACTCTTGTTATGAGAAAAAATCCTTAGCTGATTCAGATATGTAGAAATGTTCTGCAGTCTAGATTTGTTTCGGAAAATTTGAACAATATCGGGCTTATAAGGATGTTTGCAAGTAACAATAAGGCTGGAAACATGGGGATCGTTTACTTAGTTCACATTTTATTGTTGCAAATCTGCTTAGCTACAAATCATCTGCTACCTGAAACAATATTACTTTCGGAAAGTTTGTCTGCTTTTAAAAAGTGCACTCTGACATTGTTTACCTCAGAAATTATCCTACATTCATCCAATAATAAACAAGAAAGGTTTTATGAAATTGAGCCACTTTTGGTAAGAAGAAATACTTACAAGTAAAGTTCTGGAATGCTGAAAAAAATCTTAGAAAACGTGCAATTTAGAGTAATATAAGGTGCAATTATTAAAATAATTTTTAAGGGAATATTTATTTCCAGGCCTATGTCTCAATCCGTTTTCTCTTGGAGTATAAGCAGGATAAAAGGGATAAGTCTTCAACAGGTATGCAATGTGATCAAAAACTGCAATACTTTGCTGAGAAAAGTATAATACCTAAAAGCTACAATCGATCCAATTTGAAATATCCATTCGACAAACGTGGCTGCAACGCAATAATTTATATTAGTCCACCGCAATGCAGAAAAACTTGGAAACTTCAAGAGTTTAGAAGAGCACGAGGTAATTCCATATTACCACCCGATGTTTTTGCTCTTCTTAAGGGAACCCGTTTATTTTCAGAAGGTGAGAAATTACTCGAACCAAATGATATGAATTCTTTGTCAACCTCATTTCCAAAATACTTTATAGTAGTTCAAAAGGAAGAAATAGAGTTTCCAATGAGCCTATTTCTTGCAGTAGATTTCAGCGGTTTGCTCAATGATTATCATATAGAGTATCTGACGTTTAAAGTAGTAATTCAAGTTATTCGTCGCAGTACCACAAACAACTTGTTCGATGTTAAATCAATACTTGGCCTTTATAATTGGCAAGCGGAAAATTTCAAGAAAGAGTTGAATTTCGAATGTGCCAACATAGAGTTATATGATGAATTAGGCTCACAAAACGAACATTGTGTCGTTTGTGAATCGAATGAGTATAATTGTTTAATACGTTATGCCACACATGAAGAAATGGATATTGCATTGAATCATTTACATAAGAAACGATCACGGCTGAACAAAATTTCATGGCGTATTAGAAGCAACAAGCCATGTAACCATGCTACTCAAGACAAGTGCCTTCAGTCCCACAAAAATATTGGGTATTTGACCAACTGGCGAAAAGAATATATAGTCGACATTACCATTTTGTTACTACTATTCCCAAATAGCACACTTTACAATGGACACCGTTCGGAAGATGGTAATACTGAGAAAATTTTACCCGTGATAGGTGTTGATACGTTTGAATCTTTTGAATATTATCATGGCTTTAGGAGAAACCATAAAGGTAACAGATATGTTACATGTGCTACAGGTTTAGGATCTAAATGGTTCGCATCCCTTACAGGCTTTTTTTCAATTTTTGACGTCACAACGTGGATTCTGCTTATATGTTGTATATGCTTTGCAGGTGTTGTATTTGTCAGTTTAGTTGCCAGAAAAGATGGATATTCTGATTATATATGGTACAGTGCATTTAGCATTGTAATTCTGTTAGAGCAGGGATTCACAATTCCAAAATGTGCAAGATTACCGAAATGTTTAGGGAAATGGAATATGTTGTTGCCCATATATTCGAGTTGGATCATGGCAGGTATTGTACTAAGTAACGGATATCGTGGGGCTAACATTGACAAATTAATTGCTCCAATTCCGGAAACAAGGTATGAAACATTTAATCAAATTGTAAAACAAAATTTTACAGTTTTCGCAGAATTTTCTTTAAAATATATAATGACATATGATGATTATGTGAAGTCAAGTCCAAGCTATGGAAAGCCAAACGCTAGTTTAGATAGAAAGGAAAAAGAGGAAAATTTTGCAAAATTGTTTTACAAAGAGTACTTAAAAACACCATTTACTAACATAGAGGGTAGTACATGGGCAATAATGAACTTACTGAAAATGAACAGGAAATTGTTATTGGTGATCTTTTCAAAAGTAAGCTCATTCTTGAGCAAGGATCAATA